>PVJH01015199.1:8454-54521 GCA_004026705.1 Nesogale talazaci
GGGGGGGGGGGGTGTCAGCAGGAGAGGAGAAGGCTGCTCTGAGGCAGGAGATGGAGGGGTGGGTCCACGGGACTCTGACTTCTCCAGGGAAAGGCTCTCTGGGCACTCCCCTAAATACCCAGGGTCCTTGCACTCATGGTAGATTGGGCTGCGAATTGAGGGTGTGGGGCACAGAGGGCCAGGCTAAAACTTCATGAGTGTGTGTTTGATAAGCAGGCAATCATGCGCCCCAGTGAGAGGTTGGGTGTTCTTAGAAGTTCTGCCAGGGTGGGACCTGCTCTCATCCCACCATCCAGCTGGCTTCCTCTAAAGCTCCAAAACCGAACTCACTGCCTACGAATCAATGACTCACAGTGACCCTACAGGACAAGGTAGAACCGTCCCCGGAAGCTTCCGTGTCTGTAACTCTTCAAGGGGGTAGATAACCCTGCCTTTTGCTGGCAGAACAACCGCTGGTGGCTTTGAACTGCCGACCTTGGAGATCGCAGTCTCACTCACAACCACTACGGCCCTGGACCCCTCCAAAGAGCCGAGTCCTGCACTGAAAATGTGGCCAACCCTGTTCAGGGCCAGCCCAGGGCCCGCTGGGAAGTGAGGTGGGAACAGGACATCCCACTGAACCTAGGGGAAAGAACAGAGGGGAGGCAGCCACTGGATCTAACACCACCCCTGTCCTTCTCCTCGCTCAGAAAATGGTCCCACACCAGCACTGTGGAATGTGGGGACTCTGGGCTTGTGGCCATGGGGGCCCATCATTCTGTATGAGGCCAATGCTTCCTACTGTCTGTGGAAAGAGAAGGACAGGAGAGGGGCAGGAGGCAGGGGGGAGGATGGGGGCTGAGGAGGAGGAGTGGCTTGAGACCTCCAAGGTTCAGTCTGGAAAAAGGAGGCCCCTGGGGTTGGGCCCCTGCCCATCTCACCACCACTCTCACGGGCCTCCGTCATCTGTTGTGCTCCAAGACCCAGGGTGTGAATGGGCCCCTGCTTTGGACCCAGACATGGGCTTGGGGTGGTCTGTCCTTCCATCCCCGCTCTTTCTGTCTGTCTTCTCTCAGGCTCTGTCTCTCTGAAGGCAGGAGTGCTGCCTGCTGATGTCCTTTCTCACTCATGGTGGTGGGGGAGGGGGTCACTGTGACTCCTGGAAAAATGTCTGTTCCATGAAGGGCGGGGTCTCGGATGCCCAGAACAAAACCTGCACGCTGCCACCGATCAACTCCCAAGGGTGGTGACCTCATGCGTCTCAGGGTCAGATGGCGCTCCGCTCAGTTTGTAAGGGCTGCTTTTGTGGAAGCAGATGCCCAGCTCTTTCTTCCAAGGCTCGGCTGGGTATCTTTGAACTGCCAACCTTTGGGTTATCATCCAGACATTTAACAGTGGGCCCTGTGTGCCATCCGGGAGCCACAGAGGCTGGAAAAGAAGCCTTGGAGCCCGTAAAACTGAGCCTGGCTGGGAACTCCATGGAGACAGCCCTGGCCTCGATCACCCCCACCCTCTCCCCGTGCCGGCCCCTGGCACCAGGAAGGCAGCAGAGAGCGTTTGCATCAGGAACACACTCCAAGAAAGAGCAGAGTGACCTCATCATGCACGCTCCCAGACATCTCGGGGCTCCTCTGGGGACTTGTCTAGAGCGGTCACTTGCAAGGAGAAGCTTAATGTGAGGAGCTAAGGAAAGAAAGCGGGGTGGCGGCAACAGGACTATGGCGTCAGCTCCTACACCCCTCCCTCCTGGCTTCTTCACCAGCAGGGCCTCATGCAGCAGCCTGTGCCTGCAGCCTGCAGAGGGTTCTGGGAACTGCAAGGCCAGGGCTCTCTGGCTTTCGCGGTGGCTTCGGGCAGAACTGGTAGCAAAGGGACACTACGGTAGAGTTCAAGGACAGCCCCTTCCTTCCCTCCGGCTATCAGAGATCTCTGCAGAAGATCCAGGCCACCCCTGGGATCCACTGGCAGCTGGGGCAGGGCCTGGGGTCCCAACTCCAGAACTGACTCTTTCAGAAGAGTGACACAGTTACCCCCCAATCTGCTTAGTTCTGAGAGGGTCCAAGCTCCACCCCAAGACCTCCTGACCTGAGGGACCCTGAAGGGGCAGAAAATCCCAACATACCAAGAAGAGCTTGTAATGGGGAGAGGCCCCTGGATGAGATTGGACTGCCTGGGGACACTGGCACCCCCTCCTGCCCCCAAGAGAGGCATTGTAGCAGAGCGATTCGCACTCCTGGGCTCAGATCAGGCGGCCATGAGTGAATCACTTAGCCTCTCTGCTTCATTTTCCTCATCTGTTGCATGAAATTCATCCAGGTACCCACCTCCCAGGGGTGTGGCGGGGCTTAAATGAGCTGATTTTCGGCTTGGCGTATGTGAGGGCTCTGTGGCTGGGGACTCCCTGCCTCGTGCAGGGGGTGCTTTAGAGGAACTCGGACTCCAGGACCCAGAAAAAATGCAAAGACTGAAGCCCAGAGGATTTGCGGAAAGCCACACGTCACAGAGGTTCCAGGGCGATTCCTCCTAAGCTTGGGGAGCCCGCTCCTGGCGGGCAGCCCACCGTTCTGTCCTGCGCCCTCCCCACCCACCCATGGCCCAGGCTGCAGAGGACTCACGAGACACACAGAGCGCCAACATGCAACAGCAGGGGTGGCCGGGCTGGGGGCACCTCCCGGCAGGACGCAAGCCTGAGGCAGCGGAGGAGGTGGTGGCGGCAGTGGCGGCGGCGGCGGCGGCGGCGGCGGCGGCAGCATGCGCCCCCCTCCCCTCCAGGAGGCCACAGCCACGGCCACGCACACTTACAGAGTAATGGTGGACAGTTCTGACATCTTGCAAGAGTGCTGCTGAGCCCGCTGTGGCTTGCAGTAGCATTTCTGCACGCAGCTGCTGGGTGTGACAAGATTAGCACTTCTGTCAGCTGGGGCATGAGGACAGTGGAGGACCTGGGTCGGGTGTAGGTCAGCACAGTTTACGAGGAGGGCTGGGAGAGGAGTAGGTGGACACGGGGGCCAGGACAGTCATGGGAAGGATACAAAAGTTGGGGGCCCAGACAAGGTCAGCCCTGGACACAGAAATGCAAGACTGTATGTGTGCACACACTCACACACACACATACACACAGAGACCACCAACAGGTGGAGGGGCCTGGGAGTGAAAGGGAGTGCTTAGGAGGTGGGGGCGGGGGGCACCGGTCTCATGCAGGGAGGCAGAGGCTGGCTGTTTCCAGTCAGCCCCAGGCTGAGAGTACGGCCTTGCTGGGGGGCCACTCAGTGAAACGGTCATGCCCTGACTTCAAGGACTACACAAGCCTGACCTGACTGTGCTTGGAATCGAGCCAGCTAAGGGTTGGGCTGTGAAAGCCTCCACGTGGCCATAGCTCTGGCTTCCCTACACCTGGTCTCTTCTCCTGCCCCACCACCATCTTCTCTCTGAGCTCCAGCACCTTGAGGTCAATTGTCAGGGACAGCAAGGGGACACTCAGGCCTAAAGCTCATCTGTGTTGGTCTGGGTCTGAGACGTGCAACATGGCCACTGCTCACTAACTATTTGTAACTCTTTGTGAGGACAACAGACATGAACTAAGAATAAAAGCCCAGTCCCTCCATCACAGGGACCACCTTCAAGGGCTCAATGACTGCACAAACGCAGTTCTCACACCAGGCAGTAGAGACAGAGGGTCTTCCCATTCCCCTGGAGAGTTCTGCTGGGCACCACGGAACTGGGCATTGGAACATGTGCTCAGAGGGCAGGGGGAGGGGGTGGAAGCATCACCGGCCGCTACGCTGTTGTCTCTAGACAGAAGTCAGCTTTGGAAGGTCCACGGGGGCACTGGAAGCCAGTTACTGGAAGAAACGCAGAGCTTCCAATTGTTCTGAGAGGGTTCAACTGCCTTGTGATCTTCTCGGTCCTGCAGATGTCTCAGTTGCCACGTGCTGTGGACCCTTCTCTGATAAACAGTGGGCAGATTAAGAGTTGCACAGCCTTAAATCCTCCACACAGAGAGATGAGCTGGCGGACTGATAGATCTGATGAGGCTCTGTACAAGTGTGAACCGACAGACAGGGCTTCTGGTCCCCTGGCATTCGTAGATGGTTTGATTCCAACCCTCTGAGAGGAAGCCTGAAGGTCCTCCCCACGTGATGATGTGTCGTTATACTGAGGCCACAATCTCACTCATCTACTTCAAAGGAGGATCCGGCGGGGCCACACCAGGAGGGCCCCCATTGGAGTTCGAGTTCTCAGTTCCTTCTGCCTCCCCCCCACCCCCACACACACACGCACACACTGCAGGGTGGGCGCCGCTGTTTGTGCTTTGCAGGGGAGGATCGTGGAAGACGCGAGGACTCACTACTCCTCCTGGACCACAGAGTCTGTACTTGCCGGGAGCAAGTTGGACATGAAGGGTCTTGGGGTGACCAGGTGCCGCTGACTCTGAATGTGTGGCTTAACAATGTCCCTAGGGGTTTCAGATACTTATAAGAGCTTGCGAAGAGCTATCTAGAGGTAAGCCTGTGTTTGAGAAGCTGTTTCCTTGAAAAGAGCCGTCCAGAGAAAAGTCTGTATTTGAGAAGTCGTGACCTTAATGAATGTCCAAAGTCTATGTATCTCCCCACAAAGACAATGAGACAAGTGTGTTCTTCTTGACAAGAACAAACTGAGCTTAATTGGGTCTTCAGAAGGAGAGCTAATCTGGTCTTTGAAGGGGTTCTCTTTCTTGCTCAGCATTTAAGAGGGTAGGCAGACGCCCTTGTAGCTGGTGACCAGCCTGACTCCTTTTCTTGGTGTGGGTAAGCACTGACAGCAGTGTTTTCCAGGGGCTATGTGTCACCTCCAGGGTACCCAGTCCAGGGGCTCAAGCCCACATATGAAAATATCTGATATTCTCCTTTAAAACCCCTCTTCTTGAGCTCCAAGAATCTCCTGGCCCCTCCCGGGCCCTGGAGGCTTTCACAGACAATGCAAGCCTCGTCTCCCTGATTTCTTCGAAGTGTCCTTTAGCTGCATGAGGGACCCCTCGGCTGGATAATCCCGCTCCTAGGAAAGACCGTGTGCCTCTGACGGGGAGGGAAGGGGAGACCGGAGCCTGAGTACTCTCCATAACCCTAAGCAAACCCTCTGCCTCTGAGGTGATTCCAACCCAGGGCAAGAGTATCCAAGCCTCATCTTCCTCCTACAGAGCGGCTGGTGGGTTTGAACTGCTGGCCTTGAGGTTAGCGGCCAAATGCCTAACCAGCAGCACTACCAGGGTTCTGTGGGAGGCTCTCAGGGGAAACCAAACTCACTACCACCGAGTCGATGCTAACCCAAAGCCAGCCGACAGGACAGGATGGAACAGTGCCTGTGAGTTTCTGAGACCGTAACTCTTGACAGGACCAGAAAGCCCAATCTTTCTCCTATGAAGCCACTAGTGGTTTCAAACTGCTGACCTCTGGATAGCAGCCACTACGAGGCAAAATCACAACACCACCAGGGCTCCTTTCGGGGGTTGGCAGGGTATCAAAAGTCAAATTCAAATCCCCAGCCACTGCCTTTGAGTCAAGTCTGACTCCTTGGAACCCTCCCAGATCAAGTGCAACTGCTCTCCTGGGGATATCAACAATTTGTAAAAAACTCCACCTGTCTCCCGAGGAGCAGCTGGTGGGATGAGAACCATAGACTTAGTGGTTAGCAGCCCGATGTTTAACTTACTACACTGCCGACAGATCTGGTTACAAGTGGAAGAGGAGGCGCTTCTCTCCCACACATTCTCCCGTACCCCAAACCCTCTGTGGACCCGGGGCTGAGCACAAAGCAGCAGAGAAAAGTGGTGGTGGGAAGCCCGAGACAAGGATGAGAAAGAAGATGTCTGAGTCACTGAAGACAAGGGAAGAGGGGCTGAAGCAAGAGGAATAAAGGGAACCGGAGCTCATGGAAACGACCAACTCTGGGTGGGCTGGCTTCAAGAGATAAGAAAGAGACTCCCATGTGGCCAGTGGAGGAGCTGCAGGGAACACGGAGTCAGCCTGCAGCATCCCGTGACAGGTGTTGGACCCACATCCACATGCTGAGGCCAGCGCGCCTGCCCATGGCTTTGTGGTATGTCTGTAGCAAAGGTGACACCATTCCCTACAGCCAGGGGCCGGTGTCCGTGGTTTCTATGAGCTCTGCCTGCCTGTGCCTCAGGGAACACACTGGGAGAGTCTCAGGTGTCCTTTGTGTGGGCACTGTAGCCCCAGAAACAATGCCAAAACCTTAGAGGTAGGCACCCATAGGGGGGCTGGTGAAGGCAGAAGCCCTGTCCTATCCACCAAGGACTAGTCCCAGTGACCGGCACAGCTTCGCACATTCAGCTGCTCCATGAGTCAAATCTTCTCCATCTCCCAGACCACTCCCCCTCCAGTTGCCAAGTTGCCAAGCTGCCAAATAGCCCAGCACCCATGCCCAGCACCCAAGGATGCACTCCGCCACACCAGTGCCCCGGCCAGAAGCACAGCTCAGCAGATCTTAGCAGAATCCCTGACTCCCCCCTCCCCAGGCCCCGGCTCCCCACCAAGCCTGGACCGGCGGCCCCCCGCTGGTAGCGCAGCCCTCTGAGCTCTCATTGGCCCACTGGTTAGCTGGGTGGTCTTTGATGGTACTGCGTGCTTCTCTGGGTCTCAGTTTCTCATCTGCAGAAGTGGGGTAACAGCTCCCTGTTACTGATCATGAATAGAAGCGGTGAGGATGGGTTCTCATCGACGGCGGGCGGGGCGGGGGGGGGTGGCCTTTGGGAGTGGAAGATCGACGTGGACAGGGAGCTTCTGGCTGTAGGCAGAGTTCTTCAGATCCAGGCTTCTTTTGCCTACTCAGGAAGACTCCATCCTGACCCTCCATGCCATCAGCACCCCAAGGGACATTCTGCAGACCTGTCCTTCAGGCTGCCGGGCCATGGGCACTGTTCTGTGGAGCCCCCTCCCCCGGGGGAGATAGAGGTGGACTCTTCCCTTCCCCATCCAGACCCCACATGCCCATCCTGCAGTGGGAAAACCCCAATGGAAATGAACCCAGCCCCTGAACCTCTCACCCCTCTCCTTTCTGGGCCTACTGGTGTCTCTCAGACCTCACCTCTGTCTGCCCAAATGACAGGCTCCCCCGACCCCTGGTTCCAGCCTGAGCACAACATCAGATGGAGTCCTGATCCCTGCCCAGACCAATCTCACCCCATGCGATACCCACCCACGACACAGGCCCCAACTCAGTCCTAGCTTAGCCACTACCCGCACCTGCCCCAGGCCTACACCAAGCTTGGCACCAGCCAGTCATTCTATGGGGAGCACCAGGGATGATGGCTCAGTGCCACCCTCCTTCAGAGACCCCAGTCCCAACAGGTGCTCCTGGGGCAGGGTAAGGAGCGCAGACTCGGTCTATGGATGACAAGCCCTTTACCATCTGAGCAGCTGGAACCAACCTACAGAAAAGGGAGTGAATGCTGGTCTGAGGGCAGAGGCAGGGGATCCTCTCGGGCTTTCTTGGGGACTCCCGGGTTTAAATTTGTTCTGGAAACAGAGGGGAAAAAAATCAGAGAGCGATTGTGGGCAGACCCCAAGAGGCTTCTCAGGCTAACACGCAACTCCAGTGCCCCGAGGCAGAGTTGGGGGCCCCTGGGATCTCCCTTTCCCACCATGCCCTGCCCTCCTCAAGCCCCTACGTCTGTCTGTCCAAGTTTGGCACCTCCCAGTCCAAAGTGAACTCCCCTGGCAGGAATTGTGGGGTCCAGGGGGAGAGAGGCGCCTAGACCCAAGACTGGGACACAACAGGGGCTCTTCTTCCAGGAGGCCTTATTCGGACATGCACTTTCCACTCTCCCAGTTGCCAATTCCTTGAGGGCAAGAATATGGGTACAGACAAGCTTGGAGTCTAGGGCCTGCCACCATCGCCCTCCTTCCTACCTGATTCATTTCCCTTCCCTGAGAATGAGCTCCCAGCTCTGAAGTGGGGATTACATTTAACAATTGATGACTGATGGCCCTCCGGATACGCTGAATGATTCTGAACATTAAAAGTGCATGAGCCGCGTGGCAGGCATTTTAAGTGCTGCCGTTTGCATTGTGGTCTCCCTGCTCCAGCAGAGGCTCCCTGGCCCTGGAAACACTCACACATGAGGAACCAAGTTGTCTCCTGCCCTGTGTGAGTCCCCAGGCCCCCCATGGGGGCCTAGCCTGCAGGTCTCACCCCCCTGAGTTTGCTTGTTTGTTTTTTAATCTTGGGGTGTTTAAGACTAGCAGGGGCTGGCCTTTCTAGAAAGATCCTATGTGCTGAAACTGCAAGGGAATTACTGGAGACTGCAGACAGAAACCTGCCAATTGGTTCTTAGAGACCCTATAGATCCCAGCAGACCTGCCCATTATAGAAACCCGGTAACCCACAGTCAAATGGCCCGTTGGGGTTTCTAAGATTTAAATCTTTGTTGTATCACACAGGCTTATCTTTCTCCTGAGGAGCGACTGGTGGATTCAAACTACTGGATTCAAACATACAGCCCGCCAAGTCACCAGAGCTTCTTAAGAGTGCTGTCGAGGTTCAGGAGGGAAATAAAGGGTTGCCAGTAAGTGTATGCTGACATGTGGCAGTCCTTGTGTGAGAAAGAGCAGAAGGGGGTGCCCTGGGGTTCTCCATGGCTGTGACCTTCCAGAAGTAGCCTGCCAGATTTCTCTCCTCAGGAGCCTCGGGGAAGACTTGACCTGCCAACCTTTGCCAGAGCACCTGAGCATGTTAACTATGTGAGACCCCCAGGCTCATTCGTCTCCTTCTTATGAGTGCCCGTGTGTGTCCCTCCCCTGGCAGCGTGAAGGGAAGCTCAGAGGGTCCCCAGGGAGTCATCCCAGGGGGCTTCAGAAGCAGAGAGCTTAGGAAGCAGTTCCTACTATATCACACATGTGCCTAAGCAGAGGATTTGAGGACCATTTCCTACAATATCACATATGTGTCTAAGCAGAAGGCTTGTCAAAGCTTGCAGAAACAGGAAGAAAGAAAAGGACAGTCAATGAAAAGCAAAAAAGAAAAAAAAAAAAGGCTTTTCCCCCAATGTAATGGGATCATCGTGCATGTAGGGAAAACATGGGTAAACTCTCCAACCCCCTACCCACCAGACAAGGGCTGGACAGAGAGACAGGCAGAGAGCATGGGAGCCCCATGGAACTCTCTGGGAACTTTGGGGATGTGATCTCTGTGCAGATCTGGGAATCCCTCCCCCTCTAAGAATGGCTGGGTGGCACTCCTGTCCCACTTTTTGTCCCACTGGGCATTCCTCCAGATTCTGGAACCAAAGCTGGGGTCTATGATGCAGTTAGGATCAAGCTGCAGCTAAGACCCACCAGGCTGGGGGTCTGACCTTATAGATCCTGCTACTCTCCTGTCTCCGGGAGGAACTGCATAAGCACATGCTTCCACATTGCCCATGCATGGATCCCAGGAACTGCACCCCGCCCTCCGAGACGCAGACTGTACCCATCTAGCCCCTCCAGTGGACCACCGGGGACAGGTCCTCCTTCTCAGCCTCAGAAATGCCCCACACCTCACACACTCAGATGGCCATGAGCCCACCCTTGAAACCAAAAACGGAAGTGAAGAAGCCCCATGCGTTCAGAATTTGATGAGGACGGGGTGAAGGGGGGGCTGGGGCGGGAAAAGCAAGGGGGGTGGAAGAGGAGACATTCTCCAGGACAGACTGTGAAGGACGTGACTGCCAAACACATTATGAAATCAAAGGGCAATGAAAAGGAAGGACTGATGTTCCAGAGGAAGTAGTTTCCCCCAAGCCCCATCGGCCCTAAGCCAATCTGACTTTCATCTGCTAAGGGAGAGGGGGGCTTCCAAAGCAGCATCAGGCACAGAATTAGCACTACTGTGAAGGGAAGTGAAGAAGAGAGAGGCCATTCCTTCCCACGCAGATTAGTGAGAGGCTGGCTCTCCAGTGGACCCAGAGCACCTTGTGCACACGGGGCTGGGGCAGGGGAGAGCAGACAGCCATGTGGTTCTCATGAACTTCCAGCAGAAACCAAGTCCCCAAAGGAATCCAACTTCTAAACAATCCAGGCCCTAAGAGCCCTAGGGAATCCAAGGTTTTCCATCTCTGTTCTCCTAGAAACTTGAAGGTTTTCTCTCTCTCATCTCTCTCTCTCTCTCTCTCCCCTTTTGTGTACTGACCAGGCAGTCCTAGGAGTGGCTAAAAGCTGGGAGGGCAACTCTATTCTGAAGTCAAACATCTTGCAATTGTCCCCAATCGATGAACAGTCATCAAAGTCCAAGCCTTGTCCTGCCTGTGACTGAGGGTGGGGTGGGTGGGGCCCGGAGGGTGGGGTGGGTGGGTTCCACCCACAAGGCTGATGGGGGTGACGGAAGCAGTAACATAATGGTACTTACAAGTAGATGCTGGACTCGTTGCCCCCCATGTCTGGAGACTGAAGTTTCTGCACAAGGATGATGATGATGCCAATGAAGAGCACAAAGTTAACCTGAGGCGCAAAGGAAAAAAACAAACCAATGGAAACAACTCCAGGCAAAGTCTTTCCACACCCACCCCTGCATCCGCATTGGCTGTTACCCCTACCGCCCTCTGTCAAGACCTCAACCAGACACTGAATACAAGGTGTCTGGAGAACACCTGTCTGTCTTCCCACCTCCAACACCACCATTGAAAGGGTAGATGACAGAAATGAAAAGGAACCCCAGAGTAAAGAGAATTCCACATCAAAAAAACCCCAGCCCTCGCACAGGCAACTGGCCTTGATCTAACTCTGGAGATCCAAAAGTCGAGGTGAGGGAGCTATGTGCTTCCAGAATTAGATGAGGACAGGGACTGGGGTGGGGAGGAGCAAGGGAAGGAAATAGAACCAATGTCCTGGATAAAGCAGGAGACTGAGAAATTTCTGGAAAAGAAAGAACAGATGAGGTCAGGGTGATCGAAAAACGACCACTGAAAACAGAGAGAAGTTACTACAGAGATGGGAACTGATCTCAAAGAAACCCCAGGTTCTGAGTCCATGGTCTGGAGACCAGAAATGGACACCTGCACATAACTCATCAAAAGGCTGTCAGGAAAGTAGTGGTAGCAGCATTAGCTCACATACAGCTCAGGATCAAGAACAAAAAAAAATGCTTTAAATAACATAGGGAGCCATATTTATGGTGAAAAGGGAGGGAGGAGAGAGCAAATAAATAGAAACTGGAGCAAAGCCAGACCTTGAGATGCGGCCAAAGCAGTATTCAGAGGAAAATGAGGAGCCCAAGACTACTGCATGAAAAGTAACAGACATGTAGAATAAAATAACCAGGCATTCCAAGGAAACTGCTATGGAGAGCCATCACAGACATAACATATAAAAGAAAAAAGTATCAATAGAGATAAAAATTCATAATCAGGGAACACACTGTATTAAGACAAAGCCTTCAGATTTTTGTCTGTTTGTGTCTGTTTGTTCAGGAGGGTTCTGGCATCTGTCTCCTTCTATATGTTCTAGGCTCTCAACCAAGACCGCAGCTCACAAGGAGACAAATCTCAAAGTGAGGAAAAGGACAAGACAAACTATGTACGGAATATTGTTAAATCATAAAAAAGGGGAGGAGGGGGACATCAGTAAGCAAAATTATCTCTAGAAGATGTGGAAATCTGAATTGATTTTTAAATATCCCCCAAAATGCACTGAAAGGTACCAGACTCAAAGAAATAGAATCATCAACTGGATTGAGGATGCACATATGCACATATCTAGTTCACAAAGTTATAAAATAATGTCGGAGTCATTATGTTTATCTTTGGAGCTGTGAAAGCCCTCCTTCAAAAGGAACAAGACTCAGAATTCAAAAGAGGAGGAAGACAGACAGACCAGACGGCACCAAAGGTACATGGTCTTGGCTACAGACTTAGAAGGTGTGTAAGGGTGACAATTTGTGTAAGGGGGCAGTGACTGCGGCTCAGCAGGCAAGGAAGGCAACAAATTGCCAGAAGACCAAGCAAGAGAAATAAACAGATGAGCTCCAGAACATAAAGCAAATTGTCAGTAAGCACCGGTGGGGGGAAGCTCGGATGGAGAAATCCATATGGAAGCCAGGGTTCATTGCTCCCTAGGAGACAGGACCTAGAGTGTTAACACAAGGTCAGCAGTTCAAAACCACCCACTGCTCTGTGGCAGTGAGACAAGGCTTTCTACTGCCTAAGGCATGGGTCCTCACATTTTTTAAACAGAAGACCAATTCACTGTCCCTCAGGCCGTTGGAGGGCCAGACTATTGTTAAAAAAAAATACTATGAACAAATTCATTGCAGGCCCGGGATGAGTTGGCTGCTAAGCAGGACAGCAGCAGAGACAAAAACACCTCGAGGGCCAGATAAATGTCCTTGGACAGGCCGCATGTGACCTGTGGGCCATAGTTTAAGGACCCCTGGCCTAAAGAATTAGTCAAAGCCCACAGGATTGCTGAGTCAGGGTTGGTTTCTGTTGGTTGTTTTAGAAGACGGTGTAAGGCTTTAAGATGATATCGCAAATGAGTGGTATCAAGTGATTGGTGATTGGCTGCTCCCCTGAAGGTGGGGAGCTTGAACCCACCCAGGGGTGGCAAGAAAGAGAGATGGTGGAGTCGCCACAAGTTAGCATCCACTGGATTAGAGAAATGGAAATGGGCGTGATGGTGAGGTTGTCATCCTCAAGCAGTTTTCCAAAGAAATAAAAGAACCAACAGGAAGATCTTCTGTAATCCAGGTATCCCAGACTCAGAGGCCCCATCTAAGGTTTGTGGGGTTTTGTAAAGCTGTATGGAAGCAGACAGCCTCATCTTTCTCAGGCGAAACAGCCAGTGGGTTTGAACCCCAAGACCTTGCACTTAGCAGTGCAGCATTTTACCTGACAGGGTCACAAGGGCCCCTCAGAAAGTAACATTATGCACATACTCCCTTTGATCCAGCAATCTCTCTTCTAGAGAGGAACCCAACTGATGCAAAAGAAATCTTCATACATGCTCAAAACCATGCACAGAAGTATTCCTTAAAGCCTATCTCACAACGAGGACAAGTGGAAAGTCAGGTAAGTCCAATAGTCGGTGTGGGGTGGAGAGGGTGGGGGGTGTTAATAACCAGTGCACTGTGACGGAACCCTGAAAAAGGAGGAGGTCAGTGTGGGGATTGACCTCTCATTCCCACCCGACTCTCCCACTGAGCCTCTGTCCCCAGCACCCCCCCCCCCCGACTCCTCATCCCAAGGGCACTCACCATGATGGAGCCAACCACAGGGCCTTTGATCACCCACCACAGAGCCGTGTTGTCATTCATGTCCCAGCAGCTGGAAGATGAGCAAACAAAGGGGACACAGACAGGGAGAAGTGAGGTCATGTCCGGAGGCTGAGGAACCAGCAGGCTGATGCACCTCATTCCCTGAGCTCCCTGGGGAGTGGGGAGGGGGCGAGTGTGAGCAGGGTATTGGCTGAAAGAAGAGGCCTTAGGCAGCTGCAGTTGAGCCGGATCCTACTTTTTCAGGTGTTCTTGACCTGAGCCTTGGTCTTTCCCTCTGCCTCCCTGGCAAGGCATCCCTAACTACCTGCTCACGCAGTTGACAACAGAAAGAACAGGGCCCAGGCCCCAAAACAGGGACCACTTGCAGGGTCCTGGGAAGGGGTGTTGTTTTCTCTGAGGCCTAGGGCTCACAGGGCTCTGACCTCCCCCTCCAGTCTTCTTCCACTCCTGCAAAGGACACGAGCCATTCCACCCTGGGCCCTCGGGGGAGGGCGGGGCTCTGAAGCCTGGCATTTTCTGTCAGTCGGTTCCAGAAGGTGTCTGTCGGTGTGGAGCTCAACCTGAGACATGGTTAGGGGTTCAGGTGGGGCCCGGTGTTGGATGGTGAGTTTAGGGCTCTACTCCTAAAATCAGGTCAACAACAGAGACTTCCTCTGGGACAATCTCTCTGTGCCTAGGGCTTTGACGCACACAGGTATACTCACCCCGAGTCATCGAAGTAGAACCTGAGCACGGCCCACACTGTCACGCACACCGTGGGGGTCCCTGCAGAACAAGGAAAGTTGCCTCAAAAAAAGCAGGAAACCAACTGACATGCTTGTGTGAACCCCTCAGACTTGGTCTCCGGGGAGCCACTGCTCACCTTCCATCAGACCAAGCGCTTCTGGAAACCCTGACTATCCCTCAGACACAGCTCCAAGGGTTCCATGTCTCCCTTTAGGTCCAATGTTCCTGAGAGCAGAGCCAACCTCGCCTTGGGGTGGGCCATGAGCCACATCTGCTCCCTCAGTCAGGGGTTTCCTTGAGGGTGGGACCCAGCTGCCCACCCACCCACCCCCCCTCTGCCCGGAGGCCCAATCCTGCCCGACATGAGACATGACCTACCCCAGCCAATGATGGTGTACCAGTAGAAGTATCTTCTCTCCGGGAAGAAGGTCTCCACCAGCAGAGTGAAGAGGTACAGGCCCTCAATGAACAGCCAGAAGTAGTTGGACACCACGCAGTAGTGGAAGAAAACCATGATGGCCTTGCATTCCACCTGCCGGCAGAGCCCCAGGTCAGCTCCAAGGAAATCCAGCCTCCGGGCTTCAGCACTGCCATAGAGGGGCTGGACCAGTGGTTCTCAACCTGTGGGTTGCGACCCCTTTGGGAGTCGAATGATCCTTTCACAGGGGTCGCCCGATTTCATAACGAGCAAAAACAAAGATAATTTTATGGTCGTGGGGTCACCACAACATGAGGAACTGTATGAAAGGGTTGCAAAGTGAGGAAGGTTGAGAACCACTGGGGTAAAGGATCCAAAGGTTCTAAGGATCACACCCTCCTTGGGTGTGAAGACTTGGACATTTCAAAGTCCTGTGATCTTGTGAGTTGAAACCTCCCAGGGAGGCACGGGCGAAATGCGTCAGAGAAGGTAAAGAAGTAGGAGGACAACCCAGGTCCTTCTCCATCTCCCCCCACTAATGTGAGGTCCTGCAGGACTCTGGATCCCTGGATAAAAGGGATCTGGCCAGCACTGTCATAGAAGACACCCCAGGCCTCCCACCCAGGATCAAAAACCGAACCAACCAACATATAGCTGTCAAGTTGATTGCAACTCATAGCCGTGTCCCTTCTCCCCTACCACACCACAGCCCATCTTCTCTGAGCATAACTTCCTCCCGGGTATCAGAGTAGGGGGTGGCCTGCAAAATTCCAAGCAGGTCAGCACTCCAGCACCAACATGGAGCATCAAACGACCAGAAGTCAAAACCAGCCCTCTTTGAGTTCGACATTCCAATAGCTGGCATTGCCAAGAACAACGCACACCAGAGAAGAAGCGGCTATTGTGTGGCTCCAGCCAGTGTCACATCAATGACTTTAAAGGAGTGCCTGGGCAGTGCAGTGGTTAAGGGGTCCAGCTACTTACTGAAAGACTGACCCCTCAAGCCGACCCAGAGACTCCTTGAAAGAAATTCTTGAGTATTGCCTTGTGAAATTACCTGCCATCGAGGACCCCGAGAGGGCAGGGTTCTGCTCTGACACATACAGGGTAACCAGGAGGCAGAACTGATGGGTGGTAACTGGTTTGGTGTCTCAGAGTTTCCTGGGTGAGTTGGGGCTTCCGTGTAAATCAGAGAAGGCAGAGTTGGGGTGGGGGGAGGCAATACCTTACTCTTCCTAGAAACGCAAGGAAGATGACATGCCAAGCAGGGAGAGGGGTCTTTTCCTGGTGGGAAGTTGGGGAACCTTCCCAGCAAACCCCTCCCCACCTCCCCCACCCATACACACATACTAGATGTCCTTTGCCCAGGGCCCTTAGACCTGCTTGCAGGCTCAGCTCACTCACGGTGGAGATGAAACAGTGGTTGTTGTCCTGCTCGGCATACAGGATCCAGTCCTTGATGAAGACGGAGATGGCCCTCAGCATGAACGACACGAACAGGTTCATGTGGATGAAGTTCCGGGTGCAGTGCAGCTTCCTGAGTGCATCCACCAGGGCGGAGAGAGCCAATGAAGCATCCAACGCAGATGTACTTCAGAGTCTCTACACGGGGGCCTGCTAACCTGACCACCCCCTCTTCCACCTCTCTAGATCCTTACCCACTTTGAGGCCCCCCACCACCACCTGCTATCGAACCCCACTGCTCCAAGCAGCCATCATCCCTCCCTCCCTCTGGTGGACGCTCTGGGGGAGGATCACAGGTCTCCTGGCTCAGGTTCTTGTGATGGGGCCTCAGACCCATCAGTTGTCTTCTCCGGGGTCAAGTTTCTCATCTGCCATTCCTGGATCGAGGAGAACACCTTCCAAGGGACCTTTCAGGACTCATGCCAAGGGGTAAGTGGAGTGATGGGACCAAGCAAGGCCTCTGAGACCCTGGCCGGCAACTCTGAGCTGGGGTGGGGCTGGGGGTGAAGCCATACTGGTGGGCGTCTCACCGGAAGCGACACAGGATGACCATGGCGGTGGTGAGGGTGACGAGGGAAGTGCTATAGCCAACGGTGTAGAGGGCTTTCACAGACAGATAGTAGTAGTCCTGCAAGGGGGGCAGGATGTGTGAGGCTCCACGCGGTCCCTTGCACAGGCCAGGGGACTGAGATCCCCCCTTGGAAGCACAGCCAGTCCCCAAAGCCAACGCCTACCCCCATCGGTCCACCACCCCTCTCCTCCTCCCGCTCTCACCTGCCCTGAACGCCCATCAACGTTTCCAGCCCCACATGATGCAGCATGCACCACCATCCCACCTGCACTGAGCCACTTCATTCCTCTCTGCGGAGTAACAGACACACAGCACTGTCTGATGCAAGGGTGCGATTTCAGTATGGCAAGGGGGCTGGCCAACCAGCACAGACACCAGTCTCGGTGCTGGAGAAGGGACCAGGAGGCCCTCTGCAGGACCCAGTCTAACCCCTGCAATTGCCGGGTCACTGGGAGGTCAGGTGTCCTGGTTGGTGATGGGGGGCACAGGGTCGGGCGGTGGTTGTAGGGGGCTTGGGAAAATACCCACTGGTTCTCAGCCCCGGCTGAACAAGTGAATGCCCTGATCTTGGTGCATTGGCTTGCACACCCGGCAGGCGCTTAGGAACATGGGTTGAATGGTGCGCCCTGCTCAGAGACCTGAGTTTGCTACAAGTCCACCAGCAGTCAAGGTCCTCAAGGAAATGCCCCCCACCCCTCTCTTCGCCCCTGCTCCCCACCTGGCAGAACAGACACTCACCTGGTCCCCAGTCTCGTATTCATACTCGGCAAAACCACAGGCATCGAAGTAGTGAGGGAAGGGCTCTGACCAGCCCTCTTCCGTGCAGTTCCGGCTCACGACTCCTGTGTCTGCAGTGAACAGAGGAGCTGGTGAGGCACCAAGCGGCTTCCAAGGGCCCTAGCAGATTGCTTCTTAGTGGGGGTGGTGGTCATGAGCTTGTGTTAATTTCATGATTGAGATGTAGAGGTGGAGCCTGGTCTATTAATTGAGCAGCCAATGAGGCCTCTATGTGGGCATGGCTTTCTCCTGAGGCTTCTGGGAAATCTCGAGATATTTCCCTGGTGGAGATGAGAAGCTATCTCCCCAATTGTTGGGAGTTAGTCTCAGAGACAACAAACTATGGACAAGACAAGATGGCAGCATCCGAGGAGCTGGAGGAGCCGGAGGAGAAGCCACACAGCCTTGCCCTGATGGAACCAGACCTCTGAAACTAGAGAAGCCACATGGAAACCCCTGCCAGCACTGACTTGCTTCTACCACCACTGGATGCTGTTGAGGGACCCTGAGCCCAAGAAGCGAGGAGCCATGGGGAGACCCCTGCCGGCTCTGGGACCCTGCACCCACAGGCCTGTGACTTCGTGAGTGGGAAGGAGACATTATTCACTGGTATTGGACATATGAGTAAATATCAGGCTTATGACTTTGAACTGACTGGGTTGGGATGCTTTCTCAATGTTCCATTCCTTTTGTATATAAGCCATTCCCTTATATCCATATTTGTGTCTATGAGTTTGTTTCTCTAGTCTACCCGGACTAACAGTGGGGATGCCTGTAAATCCATATGGCACCTCGGAAGAACTGAGGGCCCAAGAACCCCTGCACAGTCCGGGGTGGGGGGGAGGAGATGAGTGGTTACGAATGGCCTAAAGTCAGTGAACTCAGCTCTGATGAAGGCTGGGCGAGGGGAATGCTGTGACCTTAACCCAGAGTGAGCTGGGCTGAGGTCAGATCTGTCCCAGTATCCTGCTGATGCCTGCCAGGGAAAGGCCTCAGCCCTGGGACCTGGGATCACAGCAGAGAGGGTCATCCAGGAAACCCGACTCCCCCAGGGATTCTCATTGTGAAGATGCAGGAGGAATTCCCAGGTTCTTCTGGGGGGGGGGGGGGCGGGGACCGTTGTGGGCTGCTGCCCTCCCTACACCTCAAGAAGCACAGCTCCTGGTGATGGAGCTCTGGGCCTCCCAGCTGCAGCAATATCCCCATCGCCTGCTGGGGCAGACCAAGGAGGACCAGCCTTATTGATCTCGGCACCAGACCTCCACTAACCTAGCAGGAGATCTGATTAGCAATCTAGTTAAGCTTTAAAGAAAGAAAAGAAAGATTTTGTCTTTCAGGGCTAGTGGGATCTGTTTTCTGTCATTTTTTTTTTAATCGACTCTACAGGCAATGTTTGTGGTTCTCCCAAGGGAATGGGGCAGTCAAGGTTACTAAGGGTCATTTACTGGCTGCAGAGGGAACTCTGGATTGCTTCTCCACTCAGCCTTCAGCTGTGTTCGCATGGGATGACTGTCTGTTGCAGTGGGGCACAGATGTCCGGGGGGACGGGAGCAGGCACCTGACCCCACTCTAGCTTCGAAGAAGTCAGCCTGGTACATGAGGCGGGTGGGGGGGGGGGTGGGAGAGACACATATGTTCACTTTATAAACAGACACACAGAGCTGTTTCTCTCTGCCGCCAGATCATTTCCAAGCCACAGCCACTACATGCATGCACCATGAAAGAGCTTTGCGCGGTTGTCGGGGCCCTGCCCTCTCCAAAACGGATCTCCAAGCCAATCTTCGAAGGCGTCTTTGCGTAGATTCAAGCGCTCAACCTGGTCAGCAGTCAACAGGCCCTTGACCCTTCACTCCGCCCAGGGGTGCCTCTCCCTTTCCCGCTGTGGTTGCGGCTAGGTGGCATCTCGTCAGTTCCAGCTCGTAGGGATGCTGAGTACAACAGATGGAAACCCTGCCCGTCATCACCAGCATTTCTGTATTTGAGCTCCCTGCTGACCGGTCTCCCCAAGGAAGAGCTCTCCCTCTTGGACGTTGACTCTCTTCTCAGTTCTTCTTGGTTCCCTCCCTGATAGCAAGTCCAAAGTACGTGAGATGAATTCTCGTCAGCCGTGCTTCTAGGGGGCCTTCTGGCTGTATGTCTCCCAAGACAGATTGATGTGTGCTTGTGGCAGTCTGTGGCATATTTCATATTCTTCAACAACATCGTGATTCAAAAAGCATCCAGTCTTCCTCCGTCTTCCTGATTCATCACCGCCTCCCTGTTACCTGCACAGGAGGAAACTGAAGACATCGTGGCATGGATCAGGGACACCCGAGTCCTCTACGTCAAATCTTTGCCTGCTAACAATTTAAGGAAAAGAGATCTTATTGGTAGCAGGTGTGTCCAGTGCAAATGTACACCTGACTTTAAAAACAGACAAACAATTGTTTTTTTGACTCCGGGGTTTTGCAAATTCATTACAATATTTTACTTTGTCCTCTCATGCTGACTTTTGAAATCTTCTGTTTAGTTCACTTACTTCATCATTTCTTTCACTTGCTTTAGTTATAGTATAGTCAAGAACAAGTTTCAGAGGTCTTCTGACGTCCATTTTGGTCTTTTCTTTCTTTTGTGTTTCTTTAACGACCTCTGGTTTTGGGGGGGCATGACAACTTTGATGTCAGTTACTAGGCAAAATTATTCTGGAAATGGTCTACAGATGTACTCATGACCATTCCTTAGATTGCTCCCAGGTGACTCTTCTTCAGCTTCAACTTGAACTTGTATATGAGCAACTAATGATCTGGTCGACAGTCAGCTTTGTATCATTTTCCCCAAAAAATATGTTCCAATTTATTTCCACGTCCATCTGACTGCTCATGCTGTTGAAAACAATGGCGTTTGCAGCAAATGGCTTCAGAGTAGTTTGAAGTGAATTTCCTGGCAGTGAATATATGAGTTTCTGCAAATTACATTTGCACTGAATGGAATTGGACTAAATCGTAAGCCACTGGAATTGCAAAATTCTATAATCTGATCCACAGAATCGTTTCTATCACCAAGGTCATATTTTCCAACTTCAGCTCCTTCCTTGTTTTTCAACTTTTGCCTTCTAATCACCAGTAAATATCAGTAGAACTTGATTGCGTGTTTGATCGGTTTCAGACTGCACAAGTTGTTAAAAACCAGGCTGTGTATGTTGGACTCCTGTGGTTACTGTGCACATTTGAATAATAGTCATGCTGATTGAGTTTCCTTCCTTGTAGGGGGGTGGATACTATCGTCGACAATGTTGTATACTTCAGGAGAGCTCAGGAGAGCGTCATCATTTGGGCGATAGACACGATGCCATCCATGTGTCGGTCCGAGCATAGTAAACCATATGTTTGTTTGATTCAAAATGGCCAGTCAGTATCAACCCCTGTCAGCTCAGGAGTGCCTGGAGTATTGGTCTTTAGGTGTCCCATGTCATATTCGATGACTTCCGATTTCCCTAGATTCATATTTTATGCATTCCACATTTGAGTTAGGAGTGGACATACACAGCTCTTATCTCTCCTTTTGAGTCATCAGTAAGTGAAGATCCCAAAGCCACATCATGAAGATAGGCTCTACTTCAGAGAGGCAGCCCTTCCCAGTCTGATTGTGAGTGCCTTTCAACGGAAGGGGTCATCGCCTGGCAGGATATCAGACAATGCCCTGCTGCCATTGTAAAGTTGTCCCTGGCTAACATTTCATAGAAGTAGGCTGCCTGATCCTTCCTAGACAGACTTATACTGAAGGTCCACAGAAATCTGCCCACCCTGAGGGACTACTGGTCTCTGGGTAACCCGTGGTCTATCTTTAACATCACAGCAAAAAACTGGTGACTATAACACAACTGTACAGTGTAATGAACTGACAGATGAGTGGTGGCTCCCATTCACAAGGCATACACAAAAGGAACACGACTCTAAATCGAATTTGCTATAGTGTCGAGTCCAACACTACTGGAGACCCCAATAGATGCAAATAGAACTGTATCATTGTTTTGTGTTATTTTTATGATTTAACAGTTTAAAGTCCAGTTCTTAACCTTTTGATTCCCTGGCATCAGAGACCCTCATAGGACTTAGAAAATTACATCCAACAAGAAACCTTAGAGGGAAAGGAGCTGTTCCCCTGGTTGCTGGGCAGAATACTCCACTGTGTGGCATAGAGCCATCTTTAGGGAGTCAGGAAGGAGAGATGCTTGGGGAGAAGGCAGAGGGCAAAGGAGGTGATCCCTCCATGTTTCCTTCTACTGTGCCCTCCTGGCATAAAGCTGGAAGGTCTGAGGCCAGTTCTCTTCAGCTGAGAAAGCTAGAAGCATGGACCTGGGGTCTTTGGACACAGCAAAGGGTGAGTGGGAGGATCCCAATGCAGTTTTGCTCAGAAGGATCCCAGAGCCACAGCCCATCTCCGTCATCACTTCCCCCATCCCAGTTCTCTGACGAAGGAGGTGCATGTTTGGCAGGCTCAGAGAGAGCCAGGCACAGATGCTCTGACATCTTTCAGCCCAGCCTGGCTCAGGCTTCCCCTGGCAACCTCCTGTCCAGTCCTATTCCTTTGAGAAGCTCTGAATGGCCTGGAGGCATGTCTGCTTCAGCCAAGTCCATCCCTTCCCAGGGCCTCCCTGCCTCTTTACTGTGCCTCCAAGAGGGTGGTGGGGAGAGGAAGGGAAGCTGCTTTGAAACACAAGAATAAAAAAGTGTCCCAGAGATAAAAGCCACTTCCTTGCTAATTCTTTCCTTCCTTCCTTCTTCATTCTTTGTGTCCTCACACAGCGTGCCGTGTGGGCTTTGAAAATGGTTAACATGTTCTGTTTAGCACTGTTCCGTGAATTTGCACCTCTATTGTTCCGACATAAACCTCCAGCCGCACGCACGCATGCAGTGCTCTCCAGATTGTAATCCCTGAGAACTACCTGGGTCATTCTGTTCCCGCAGCTTTGCAGGGGACAGGCTGCCTTCCTCTAGGGCAGTGGTTCTCAACCTTCCTAATGCCACGACCCTTTAATATGCTTCCTCAGGTGGTGGAGACCCTGTATGGAGGAGGATCTATACCCGCCTGGAGACAGCTAGAGGAGCAGTGTCTCGATTCCTAAGACCATAGGAAATATGGACAGAGGCAACCCCTGTGAAAGAGTCTTTGAAAGAGTCTTTCGGCCCCCAGGTGAGAACCACTGCTCTAAGGGGTCCCTGGGCATCAGCTGGGAGAGTGATGAACCCGCTAAAGCAAATCAGGTGCCCTTGACTTGATTCTGACTCTCGGAAACCCCCGTGGGATAAAAGATCAGCAGGCCTCTCTTTCACAATTCTCCCAGTGGACCCCAACCTCTGACCTTTGAGCTAGCAGCTGAGCGCCTATCTGTGGCCCCCAGGGATTTCTCAGAGACTGGTTGGAAATTCAAGGAGCGCATCTCGAGCTGCTAAGCATAAGGTCAGTCGTTCAATACCCCCAGGCACCCCATGGGCAGAAGACAGGGCTTTCAACTGGTCAGAGAGTTACAGTCGCAGAAGCCCACAGGCATGGGTCTACCTTGAATGGGAATGGACTCAATGTTGCGCCACCTGTGGGTTTGAGGGTTTTCTGCTGTCAGAAACGCAAATTACCAGGACGCATCCACAGCACCATGGAGTCAGAAACTCTGGAGGCTGAAGTTCAAGAATCTGCACTTGAATCCACTCTCCAGGGGCTCACGATGCCCAAGCCAAGCTTGGGAACTCAGCCGGTTTTACAGAGAAGGAGCCCTGGGGGTACGGTCATCTTGCATTCAGCTGCCAACAGCTGACTTCAATGGTTCAAACCCACTCCAGGGGCGACAGCGTGGGTCGAATGGCAGTCTGTGTCTACAACCTTCCATCTTTGGGAACCCTCCAGGGGCAGTTCTTCTCTGTCCTGGAGCGTCTCCATGAGTCAGACTAGACTCAGGGGTAAGGGTTGAGCTTTGAAAACAGCTCAGTTTTCAGAAAGGGTTACAGACAAGTTAAGTCAGGAGATCATCACTTGAAGTCTAGGAAGGGGCTTCACAGTATACAAAGTGCTCAGCGTGGGTCTCTAAGGGTCACAGCAGTGAATAAAGCCCCCAATTTGAACAGAGAAGCAAGGCCTCTGGCCAAAGCTCACAAGCCACCAAGGGGCAGAGCAGGGACCCCAGCTCAGAGGCTCACCTCCACCCAGCCCACCCACAGTGCCAACTCATCCCCTTACCTGAGAGATCCAAGGAGCTACTGTCAGCAAAGTCAAACTCTCCTGCAAAAACAGAGACAAGGCCGAGTCACCACTCTCAGCCTTTCCGTTTAGTCTCCAGCCAGGAGGGCCAAGGCTGCCTGGGGAGCCAGAGGGAGGGGTCTGGGCCAAGAGACAGCGCCTCACACATCACAGTGTGCTTTTGCAACTCTGCACTTCCAAAGCTCTCTCACTTGACTTGCCTTTCTGATGCTCAGGGTGATCCCTGATTCCGTTTCCCCTCTGCAGTCACAGGCAATGGGATGCTGTCAGGGAGGTGTAAGGATGAAAGGCCACTCAAATCCTAAAAAATCTCGGGGGAAGGTGGGGTGGGGGGTGGTATGTAAAGGGCTAACTGGGCTTTTAAATAAAGAGGCCAACAACAGAAGCCTGGGTCCAGGCCTGGCCTTTCCTTTTGGGGTCTGAGCCCTCTGTCTTAGCCCCCAAGCTCCTCTTATCCCAGGGGACTCTGAACTTAAAAGGCATCATCCTGAGAACGCTCTTTTTCTCTGCACTATCCACTTCCCAAGGAGCCCTGGTGGCATTGTGGTTACGTGTTGGGCTGCTCACCACAAGGTCAGCAGTTCGAGCCCACCAGCTGCTCCAGGGAAGAAAGGTGAGGCTTTCTATTCCTGTAAAGAATTGCAGCCTCAGAAGCCGAAAGGGGTAGTGCTATAAAGTGGCTGTGCATTGGAGGTGACTCGATGGCAGTGAGTGAGTGATTTAGTCTCACTTCCAACCATGTGTTACACCAAATCCCTTGCTAACCAGGAAGCCCATCTACACTATTCAAGACCCAGTTGGTATGCCACTTCTTCCAGGAAGCCTTCCCTGCTCTCTCCATTATCCTGTATGCAGACTGCCTAATGAGATTTCTTCTCTTCTCTCCAGCTGCCCAGATGTCAGTAAGAAGCTCAGTCTCCCAAACAAGCCCGTGAGGTACGGAAGCTAAAATTGACTGTCATCCATCTGCCAGGGTTGGCGGTAGGGCCAGGTGGGGTGAGCTAGCAAGGAGGAGAGGATGGCAGAACTTGTCCATGATGGGCCTCTCCTTCCACCCTGGCCCGATCCCTGCAGCTAAACATCAAAATGTCCTGAAGCTGCATTTCCACAGGATGGGCAAATGGACAGCAGTCCGTCTTCACCAAGGTCCTCCTTACCGATGGATCCAGTCTCCCAGGCTGAAACACACAGAGAGAAAGCAAACACCATGGTGAGAGAGGGGATGAGGTTGGGGTTCTGCTTTCACTGGGCCCTATAGATCGCATTGTCCCCCCAGCCCTACCTCAAGCTGGACTGGCACTCTGCTGGGGAACCCGGGGGGAAAGAAAGTTGCACGGTGAGGGGGGGTGGGCAACGAGCTGAGACACTGAAGGCTCGTACGTCTGTCTACCTTCAGATCAGGAAAACCAAGGTGAAAGAGAGGGGTGAGGGCATCAGAAAGCAGGAAAGAGAGGGACTAGCATTGGATGTCCAGCAAAGAGACAGCCACCACAGCAGCACCACTTAGCCCTGAGCTTCCAGGAGACCGAGTGGTCATCTGGAAATTCCATGCCTGCTCCTCGGAGCATCCCAAGGCCAGTCTCCCTCACCAAGCTGTGGGGAAGAGAGGTGCCCCTAAGCCGCAGGTGGGATTGCCTATAGCGAAGGAGGGAGGAAGTGGGGCTGAAGAAAAGTGTAGTTGGAGCAAGTCGTTCCCTGCTGGCTCATTTTGGGTTTCGTTTTTCCTGTGGACATCTGGCTTTGGTGCCTGACATCATTGTAACTGAGCCCGCTGTCTTCCAGGGATCCCGACTCCTGTGCAGTTTCAGTATGTGGCTGAATGGAAGCACTGTATGAATGAAGGCAGTGACTCAGTTGGGGTCTATGGGATGAATCAGAGATGACGGCATCCTGGCTTCCACAGGGCTCGCTGTCCCTGGTCCCTCACACCTGCGGTTCAGCATCTCCCTGTCCATCTCCTCTTTCAAATCCCCTCCAGTTCCAGCCCTGAGTCACACACAGCCCCCAAACCCTCAGGGTGGGAGAGTCAAACTACCTTCCTCCTTCTGGTCTGGCCAGCAGGAGACCCAGGGCAGGAGGTGTGGCCAAGAGGCCCCAGAAAGGAGGAGAACAGAGACAAGACTGGGTGTACCAGTCATAAGCCTACTCTCTCTTCTCTCGGCCCTGGGTGGTGCCAACCATGAATAAACTTGGCGGACAGCCAAGAAGTCAGCGTTCCAGTCCACCCAGAGGTACGTTAGTAGAAAGGCCTGGTGATCTACTTCTGAAAAGTCATTCACTGAAAACCCTCTGGGATATAGTTCTATTCTGACATGCATGGGCTGGGCCTCAGGCAATTCAGTGACTTTTGAGGTTGGGTGTTTAGGCTTGCTTTTGGTTTGGTTTGATTTGTTTCTCTCATCTTGGGAAGGAACTCTTGGTGGCATGGTGGGTCAATCACAAGGTGAGCAGTTCAAACCCACCAACCAATCCACAGGAGAAAGCAGAGACCTGTTGCTGCCATAAAGGTTTACAGCCTCAGAAGCCTCCTACAGGTTCCCTGGATCACAAAACCCAGGGCTGTGGGGCCTCTGCGACCCCCAGCAATGCCTCCCTTCAGGCAGAGTTGATCGTGCTGAAGTCTAAGATCAGAGAGCAAATTGTGTTCTTTGCTTCTCCTGGGATAGAATGAGCCAGGCAGAGGGGTGTGGCCAGCAGGCAGGACGACTGAGCTTAGCAGCCCTCCCTGAGAGAATGTCAGCCTCAGTCCTAAAGAAGGAAGTGGAGGCTTAGGTCAGAAGAGACCTGGGACCACTGGGTCCCCTCCTGGCCCGTCCAAGAACTCTTGTTCTTCATCTTCCTCTAACAGACACCCCAGCCTAGGACTCAGGGGCGCATGGTGTTGCTACATCACCCACTTGGAGTCCAGCCCACAGTCAGTGATCTCAGGGGCCTACCCTGACTCCCTGGACATCCAGGGAGACCGATAGAGAGGATCTATTTGAGGGTCACAGCGAACTGACTGAGCACCAACTTTCTTTGGGGCCATAGGCATTGGCGGAATGAATGTCTGGGACTGGCCCGAGGAGCCTCTGAAAGGAGCGCCAACGGTTCAGGACCTGTAGGTGAATGGGTCTGCGGGAGGGTTATGGGGGGGGGGGGGGGGTCGTTACATAGTCTCATCTCATCCTGTGGATACTAAGAGTAAAAGGGTGGGGTTTCACCTGTCAATCAAATCACAAGGTAACACCCACCAGGAGGATTCTTAGCACTTGCTCCCTTTCTCTTGGGAAGAGGGCCACACTCTGGCTCTGCTGGACATGCCTGTTGGCAAGTTACATGGAGTCATGCTGATGACAGTTACGCCAGTGCTGAGAGGACCCCACCACCACTGCATCCACAAGACTTTCCACCCACAAACCAGTGTCACATGCGTCTAAAGAGGAATATATGGATTGGTACTGGATATAGTGGCTAATATTGGACTTATGGGCTTGATTTGAATGGGGCTGGGATGTTTTCTTAATAAGGAATCACATTTGGATATAAAGTTCGTTGTTCATATACATATATGAGTGTCCCTGGATTTGTTTCTCTAGTCGACCTGGACCAACACAGTAGGGGAGTGTCTTCAGGGCCCAGCTGCCTTCTTCACCACTCTCCTTCAGCTTCTGAGCATCGTATGGTGAGGATGGGTGACGACTGTCTCAGCTGGCTCCCGGGATTCATCTAGTAAAATGCACCAGGCCCTCCAAGCTAAATGATGCCCATTTGTGTGGGCGTGGGTGGTGCGGGGACTCAGAGAGTTTGTGGGAAAGGGAATTAAAAAATAGCAGCATGACAAGACTTTGTAAGGCTGCTTATATCGCCTCACTCTGCTCCTCTGGAAGCCACTTGTGAGGTCATAACCATGTGGTGCATGTTCCCCTTTTACAGACAGGGACCTGGGGACCAGAAGGGTGGCTCATGCCGGCCAAGGACGCTAGGTGTGTAGGTAGAGCTGAGAACAGCCCGGTCTAGGAGCATAACTTTGCTCTTACCAGGAACACCGTATCAGCACAGGGACCTGGTGCCACATCTGCGGGTCATACCCATGCCCCTGTGTGAGCATGGCTGTGAGCGTCCAGGAGCATGGACGCTCTGGGGCAGAGAAGACTGGCCAGCAGGGCTGCATACCTTGGTCTGGGTTGAAGATCCGGAAGAGCGCAGGACAGCTGACAAGAACCATCTCCCCCACCTGGGCCGGCTTCCAGCACGTGATGTTGTCCCACATGCCAGGGCAGCCTGCAAGGAAGAGCACCCCAGTGAGAGTAGGCTCCGCTACAGACCTCCACGGACTCCTCCCTGGAGGACGGAGACCCCTCACACACAGACTCACACATACACACACACACACAACACTGTCCAAGGGAGGAGTCACACACATATACACATATATGTAAATGCGGAAAGTGTAACATACACAGACAGAGGGAAATTTTATACACACACATGGGCAAATACAGAGAGTGTAACATATACACACACCGAGGGAGATTTTAAACACACACACACGCAAACTCAGAGAGTGTAACATGTGCACACATCAAAGGGGATTTGTTTTGTTTGGGGGCGGGGGCATCACTGCCCTGGTGGGAGTAGGAAGCCCAACCTTGTTCCTGAAGAGCTGCTGCTGGATTTGAACCGCCAACCCAGTAGGCCACAGTCCCGCACACAACCACTACACCACCAGGGCTCAGCCCAGATTTTATACACACACACACGCACACAAACACACAGGGAGATTGTATACACACAGAGAGGCACATACACACTGTGGGAACTTTCAAATGCCTGGGCAACAAGGTAGCGAGGTGGCATGGTGGGTGTGAGCTTGGAGGGAGAGAATGTGAGGTCTGACTAGATCTCCAGACTTGTGAATGAGGTGCATTCTCAGACTCTGCGGTCTGCCATTCACTCCCTTCTCCTGGCCCTGCCAGCTCTCTCTCCTTCTCTCCAACTCCTCCTCGCCTTAAATGCTGCAGGCCTGCAGCCTGCCTCCTGTCCCACCCCCAGCCCCACAGCAGCTCTTACTAAAGTCACCAGGGATGTCTGAACTCCCCAACCCAGGCAGCAGAGTCAGCCTGTACCTGACAGAGTCACACCAGGCCCCACTTGCCTCATGGGACACTATCTCTCTGGGACCAATTCTTCTGCCAGCCTCTTCACTGCCACCACCCTGACCTTGACCGGCCTGACCCACTCACACGGACACAGCCATCATGTTCAAGGGTTCAGCAACCACAGGGTCCCTGTCCTCCATTTCTAACCATGCCCCGAGGACTGACTCAGTTGGCCAGCTGCCTTCCCTGTGCCCCCACCCTGAAGGTCCAGGTAGTCCGCTCAACATTCTCTGGTCTACCCTCCATGTGGCAGCCTGGGAGTCTGCCTTCCTCGTCCCCTTCGCATCCCTCTCTGTATCAAATCAGTCACCAAGTCCTACTGGCTTTACTTATAATATTATGGAATCGTCCCCTAGACGCTATCTCCCCAGCCGTCATGTGATTACGGTTCTAATCACTTTCACAAGCTCCATGGTGATGAACCATGCAGCGGTCTCCTCACCCCACGTCCCCGCACACATAAAGTTAAGAGTGATCGCCCCCAGACTCTGTCATGCACCTCTCCGCCACCAGCAGAAGCCTTCCAGGGTCTCCCCATATTCCTTAGCATGGGACCGTCTTGACCTCGACCCCACCTCCAGGCTCAGTCCTACCATGGCTCGACCGTCACTCCAGCGCAACGGGAAGAGGTCCCAGCAATGAGGTGGGAGACTTCACTCAGAAGAAGGGGGTGAAGAGAGAAGAACTTGGGGAGACAACCCCCATGTTAATGAATGAGCATATTTATGAGCACTGGAATCCAGGGAGGAAGTAGAGAAAGCAGATAAAGGCACGGCAGGGGTGGGGCAGGGCGCGCGGCGGAAGTGTGGCGTGATGGAGCTCCACAAAATGATCATGCCTTGCTGAGGGTGTCTGTGAGGGTGGGCTGTGGAGAGGAAACGTGGGCTCACATCTCTTCGTGGGGATGGGAGAGCTTCATGGGTCTACCCATGCAAACATTTAGGGCCACGTTGGACCATTGGGATAGGTAGGTTTATTGTGCCAAGCTGACCCATAGGAGCATGTGGGATTAATCAGGTCACATTTTGATTGGAGGGCAAAGAGATAAATGGCTCTGCCACCACCACCGCCCCCTCACTCTCTGGTGGTGGGATCAACTTGCAGCTGCTGTAGCTAGTTCTCTGCCCTGAGCTGTGAGCTGCACTGTAGGCCAGGTCAATCTGGGAGACCTGGTTCTTCATGCTGGGGGTGTGTGCATCACTTGAGCTTGAGTCGGGTGGATCCTGTCATCTTCCAATGCTTGCATTTGATAGCCCATCTGGGTCTGCTTCACTAAGCTCCTTAGCCACTGACTGTTGGTTACCTACCCTTCTGCTTATTGTCTGTGGACAGTCTCTGCTATCTGCTTTCTTGACCTTGGACCCTGCAGCCCATGTGAGTTGAAGGACTTCCAGTATGTTAACAGTTCCATGGAAGTGAGTTGAACTGAACCCTCTGTACTGCTATGTGGACTAGTTAACTATTATATTTCTTCTTACTGTATAAATATACATATTCATAAGTATCCTGGTTTGACTTCTCTGGAGAACCCTGCCTAACATAGCCATCAGCCCTCAGGGCATGAGCAATCCAGTTGTTACTGAGATTATCTTTATTATTACAACTAGGTGGTGCCCTGAGCATCACTCCCCTGAGAGAGGCCAGACAGACCAGGTGCTGCAAGTTGACAAGGAAGGAAGGTGACTGACAGGTCCAGAGGGAAGCTGGGTAGAGACTAGTCAGACAAGTGGCCTGGGTGTTTTCTGTTGGACTCTTGCTGTTGGAGCCTCGGACTTCTAGGTGCCTTTTGGACCAGAAGACGTCCTGTATCATCTGGGTGTAGACAACACTGTCCCTCAGCCTTTGGACCTCTCTATTTTAGAATTCACTGCCATCACATGAGTAGATAGGCTGACTTCTGCTCACATGGAATGATAGAGTTTGTGGGAGCCAGAGCACCCAGGACAGTTCCAACCCAACAAAGCAGGACCTAGAGGGAACTGAGGGCCAGAAGAGAAAGACTGGGTCCCCAGGTCATCACAATGGGTCCATTACAGTTATCCCAGTCCACCCATCAGCCCAGGACATCAAGCCAGCACAGGGCCGCCTGTGACATCATTGCCTGAAGGAGGCCCAGTGACCCCATCTTTGGCTTCACGTCCTGTGTTGACCATGGAACGGCTGTGAAGCAGAGTCGTGTTGGGCCCATGGCCCGGGAGCCCCAGCCAGCAGATGTTCCCTTAATGTGGAACATTAGGCCCCAGCACGGCCAGCTGCTACTGCCAGCTGATGTTCTCGGAGGCCACAGAGATACTTTACATAGAGTGAGCAATCACTTGAGGGTTGAGGGTCAGAGAGGAGAGCAAGGACCAGATAGGATGATGGAAAAGGAGAGCCAGCCCCCCAGTCAGAGGAGTCAGAGGTGCAGAGGTAGGGCCAAGACTCACTATCTAGGCACCAGGGCTAGAGTCTGGAAGATGCAGCAAGGTGAAGGTTATGTGTGAGGGCAGGGAAAGGGGAAAAACACTGACAATCTCCCTTCGGTGTCTATACCAGGAAGCCACAAGATCCAAGCTCAAGTCTATCTCTGCCCTGGGTTCACTGCGTGTGCACGTACACACACACACACACACACACACACACACACACACTCCAGATCTCCTCAGGGACTTAGTAGAGATGGGGTCTCTTTAGAGCTCCATTCTGGACCAGAGCATCACTCAAGACCTGTAGGTGCCTCAATGGATGATTTAGGAGAGTGTGGGGCTCCCCTCCTTGGTCCAAGGAACAATATGGCAAGGTTCCCCCATCTCCATCCTGCCCTAGAACCTGGAGACAGTCAGGATCCACCTCCCATCGTAACTCTCCTGGGGCTTCTTGCTGGACCCAGCCAGGGTGCCCTCTGCATACTGGGTCCTAAGGACATCCCTGCTCACACCAAGGCAGGGAGAAGCCTAGCACTGAAACCCATTCTCAGGGTCCCAAATCCTGATGTCTGGGTTTAGGGAGCAAGGTCCCTAACCTTATCTGGACCTCACAGTCCCTGTCTACCCCTCTGGCCTGTATCACTGGGCTGGAGGTAAACTGACAGTCCCCCCCTGAGGCGGAAGGAGCCACCAATCCTCATTTTCCCTCTCTCATCTAGCCTCAAAGAACCTGAGATCTGATCCATTCAGGGATCCAGTTCCTAGAGCCTTAGAGTATTGGAGTTGGTTTCTGAGAGAATATTGGTTTTTTTCCCCCTCCACAAACAGGCAGCAACTTCTCAGCCTTCCACTCACATATTCAAGAACGCAACTTTGACACGCGTATCCCCATGCTGCATCGCAATCGCCGGAGCACCTCATTGCGTTGGGAGGGGGAGCTTTCAAGAGACCCCTCCTCCTTCTCCGAATGTCCCTTCTCCACCTGTCTGTCCCTCTCCTCCTCGCTCTCTCTTCCCTCCCCCTTCATCATGAAGTTATACAGGAAGGCAGAAGTCTCTGATGCGTCACAGCCCCTGCACTCGGCTAACACACGGGTGGCTAACCAGAGGTGGGTGGCCAACTGCATCCAGATGTGGGTCAGAAGAGAGGCCTGGCACCTCCTTCCCAAAGAAGAAGGATGGGACATGTAGGGGAGCAGAGTTCTGCTCTGATACACACGGGAGCCAGAACCAAATCAGCAGCTGTTTTTGTTGGGTTTTGTTGTGGGACAGGGGTAGGGAGAGGGGTGATTTAATGGCTGCCCTGTTCCACTGCTATGGTTGTTTATTCTACTGCTGTTGTTTCTGGACGCTACAGAGTCCCAACTCATTGCAGTAAAGTGTACCGATACAGCCACCGCGTTAATCCACTCCTTGAAGGGCTTCCCCTCCTACACCAACCTTCTACACGGCCGAGAGGAATGTCTTCCTTTCCTTTTTTAGTGAATGCCCTCTCCACCATAGCACGTCCAAAAGGGGTGTGACGAAGACTCATCGTTCTTCCCTCGAAAGAAGGAAGAACAGCTCTGGCTCTTCTCCTGAGATGGAGGTGGCGGCTCTCCTGACAGTCCGCGATACTTTCAATATTCTCCACCCCATTCATCCTTGAATTCGCCAGCCTCATCTTCTCATCTCGAGACCCTTCCTCCCTTCTGCAAAGTCCCTTTGTCCTTGTAAGGTCGTGATCCTCACAGCTTCGTGGTGTCGGACTGTGGACCACTTCGGCTCCTCACCAGCAGGTCTCAGGAAAAGAGCGGCACGCTGGGGCAAGGTTGTAGGAAAGATGATATCGTCCAAGGACAGACAAACAGAGGCGCGGAGATGCATTAGGATATGGTGCTAAGTAGGGTGTGAAGAGCTTGAGTCGGTGTGATGGCAGCAGAGATGGAGAGCGTCTTCCAGAGAGTAAAGTCTAGAGGGAGAGAGGGCCTGGGGATTCATTGGGCATGGTGATCATGCCAGACAGAAGGAGTGCTCTCTGGGGTGCCAGGACCAAACTCTAGCCAGGGACGAGTGGGTGGAAATCTTGGCACCGCTCACAGATGTCTCACACTGTTCTCACACCTTCTCTTCTACAGCATCCTTGGAAGCCACATGCTGAAGGAGGCCGTGTTTCTAGAAGGGATCCAGGACCCCCGCATGGTTGTGCCAAGTGAAGCGTGCATCCCCCCACCTCTGTTGAACCCACTGGGCTCTAGAAACTCACAAGTGATCAAGGCCCTTGGGTTACATCTTTGAGACGGCAGGGATTATTTCTTACTTCAGCATCACCTAGGTGGCCCTGACTAATCAAGGAAGAGATGGCAAGGAGAGAGATGGCAAGGACTTCTCCCACGTGTCTGGTTTTAGCGTTTGCATGGGCAGGTGAAGGGCTATGTCAGTCACTCCAGTGGGGAGGGCTGAAGGAGGAGCAGCTATGGGAGACAACTGGGCATGTCGGGGTGATGTTTCCTTTGAGTGATGCCAAGAGCTCCGTGGAGGCAGATGCCAAAAAGGCAGTGAGAAAACACCCTACACTCCAGAGGGGAAGTCACCACGGGATGTCAGAAAGAGGACTGAACTGGGAGCCCAGGGGTGCTGTTTAAGGCCACTTGAGAAGAGGAGGGGCATTCATTGAGAGAGAGGTTGTCTGGGAGAAAAGAGGGCCTGGCCCCAGCTTTGGAGGCATGCCAGGAGTAGATGAGGAGCTGGCCCAGAAGATCAAGACGGATGGCCTGAGCCACTCCAAGACACCCAGGCAGGCCAGGTACACCGGGCTTCCAGCAGGAGGTCACGCACATCACAGCAAACACCATTGAGAGTCTGAGAACTCCTCCTTCTCCCGCAGGGGAGTTCAAACACAGAACAGGTCCTGATCCTTGGGAGACCCCCTGGCCCCACCCCACCCCAGGTCCTGACACTGAAAAGAAGAGCAGCTGCCATCAAGTCTGCCTGCAGATGCCATGGGCGACTCAGTTGAGCAGCTCCATGTTGGTCTCTTGGCAACAACCTTCACAGAAGCATGTAGCCAGGCCTCTTTCCCTGCTTTGCTGCCACATTGAATTCAGCTGCCTCAATGGGATGCGACAAGGGAGCATAACCCTGTGGGATTTCCTAGGCTGCCACACCTTTTCCACAGAGAAGCTAGTGGGTTCAAATTGCCAACTGATGTTCAGCCATGGCCTCTGTCCAGCGCCTTCCTCCTAACCCACCCCACCCACTCCTCTCACCCAAACCTCTCTGCTCATCTCTACCCTTCTGCCACCACCTCTACAGCAGCCGTAGGACGGCCTCCACAAACACCAGCCCCTGTGCCCTTCCTGTTCCACCTGCTAAGGAACCTGATCCCAAGAATGCAGGGGGGCATTCTTACCCCAATTGGGAGCATGCTGTGGTTCACCTCTAAGGCTGTTCTTTGTGTAAAACACAATACAAAGCAGGCAAGGAGTGGGGAAGGAGTGGGGCATGGAAGGAGGGAAAAGTCCATTTAGGGAGGTTGTGATGATTCAATTTTATGTCAACTTGAACCTGTGTGAAAGGTGCAGTGGAGTCCAATTCATCCATCAGGTCACAGTCTGGTGCTGCCTCCTTAGGGAGTGGCCTTTTTATTAGAGAGATGGTGAGAATGGCTGTGTGTGTGTGTGTGTGTGACTCTGTTCTCTCACTGTACCTGCTTGCTGGGCTTCTGTGCCTGCCTCCAGGGCTGGTCTCACGGGAACCACTGGCCCTTTGATCTATGGGTGTCCCTCTATGCTCCCACTGACCTCGGATCAAGACTCTATACCTGTCAGCCTGTGATCTCCCGGCTTCCCACTCCCGCTGCATCAGCCTGCAGATGTGAGAGTCTGAAGAGGACACCTGTTAGCACCAGACCCACTGCCTGGAGCTGTGACTAGACTGGGACACCTTCTGGATATGGAATTCCTTCCTGATAGAAAGCGCTTCCTCATACCCAGGTGAGGGTTATTGGTTGTATTTCTCTTGATAGGCCAGCCGAACACAGAGACTGAATTCAGAGAGAACGACAGAGCTATTAGCCTTCAGAGTCGAACAAAATAAGGAGCTAATCTCGGGTTGTCATGGTGATGGTTTTGGCAGGTTCCACAGTGTTCTGACCAGGGGCATCAAAGAGACACAGATGGAGCCAAGTCCCTGCTCTGAGAGGCCCAGAGTATGAGGGGAACAAGCCCCCCACCTCCACCCGATGTTGGCATGTGATTCAAAGGAAGAAGTGATCCAAGCGGATGAAATCAATTGTCTAGATACAATGAAGACTGAGCAGGTCTAGGAGAATGGCGGGGGGGACACGGGACCGGAGGGCACTCATGATGCCAGCACCTGCCTTTGAACATCTGAAATGGTCAGTGCGGCGCTTCCCCAAGAATGAGCCCCCCAAGCAGTAATGCCTCCAAGGGGGTGGCCAAAATGCAGATGCTCAGACACACACCCTTCGGCCAACCTGAATCGTAGTGAGAAGGTGCTTGCTGTGGGGTGCTGTGCCAGGCTGCAGCTAGCTCTGCTGCAGGCTAATCTGGAAGGAATGCCAGGCTAGAAGAAGCCAATGTGGCAGAAATAATGCCCTCGGTCAGCACTGACCTCCAGTTGTCCACAGAACATTGCTCCTCAGAGGGAGGGTCGTTGTGGACCCCAATTCTGGAATAGCTGCAGGGGGGGGGGGGGCACACAAGAAGCCTGTCCTAGCTCCTCTCTTCCAGGTTTCTCTTCTCCTCAAAGGCTCAGGTGGACTGGAGGCAGGGGGCAAGGGTAAGGCCTTCTGTTCCTGGACAGGCCTCAAAGCCCAGGTTTGAAGATGGATGAGCCAGTATCCTCAGGCTCTTTCCAAGCCTCCTGCCTCCCCCTTCTGCCCAGACCTTCTCAGGAGCGACCCCTCCTTATCTTCCCCAGAGAGTGGGCGACCCCTACGTGGACCATGCAAGCAGCCCTGCTCTAACATTGAATCCAGCCGCCTCACCTTCTAGGTGAGTCGAAGGCAGTAGCCCTGCAAAGAGGAGGTGCTGGCAGCCCTGCGCCTGCAAGCCCATAGATAGACAGGCAGGCAGGGAGGCTCAGGCAGGCAGCTCGGGCAGAGAAGAGAACAAAGCAGCAGGCCCAGCTGGCACTGTCCATGGTTGTTTGGGTCCTGAACCAGGAACGGCAGAGAGACTAGTTCCCACGCAGACACCCTTCTTCTCTCCGGGTACCAAGTACTGCAGCAGAAAGGGCATTCCCTGGTGGGACAAGGGAGCTGGATTGCCTCCCACAGCTGGCCCTGGCCCCGGCTGTGACGTGGGCCAGTGACTGCCTTCCCTGGGCTTCAGCCTTGCCCTGTGTGACAGGCCTGGACTCACTGCTGTCTCAGTCTCACTCAGCTCTCAGGGGCTAGTAATGAGGCACCAAAACACCACGGGAACCAGTAAACATGTTCAAAGTGTGCCAAGGATGGTGTGGGCAGAGCAACACAATCAGTAAGTGTGGCTTCCCATCACACTTTACCTTTACCTATAATTCTCACTTCCCTATAGCTGCCTCCTGAACCCCAGCGCATCCCCTAAGCATGCCTGTGTCCCTCTGCTTCTACTTACATCTTACTGCCCTGTCTCCCAGAAGCCCTTGTGGCACAGTCGTGAAGTCTTGGGCTGCTAAGTGCAAGGTGAGCAGTTTGAAATGGCCAGGCGCTCCATGGGAGAGAGATGGGACTTTCAATTCCCACAATGAGTTACAGTCCCAGAAACTCACAGGGGCAGTTCTACCCTGCCCTCCGGGGCTGCTGGTGGGTTGCCATCTAGGCCAGAGAGTTGAGATGGCCCTTTGCTTTCTCTGGAGCAGACATCCAAGGTCAATTTGGAGCAAGGATGAGAGAGAAGGCCCACAATCCTCACTTCTATCTCTTCAATTCATTCAATTTAAAAGAGAGCTCACAGGAAATATACAAAAATATGAACACAAAAAAATACGGTAGAGTAACTTTTTGGTGGGATAAGAGGTCAGGTCGCTAAACGGCACACACACGTGGTCTGCACCCAACTAAGGGTCGGTGAGGTGTCTGCCTGGGGATCTGCAGCCATCCAGGTTCTAAGCTCCCTGCCAGGGAGCCCCTGCTGATGCACAGTGACCAGATAGGACAGAGCAGAACTCCCTCTGTGAGTGTCCTGACGGTCATGCTTCATGGGAGTAGAAAGCAGCATGTTTCTCCTACAAAGCAGATATGGGTTTTGATTTGCTGGCCTTGTGGATCACAGCTAAGCATGTAGCCACTTCACCACCAGCGCCCCTTCCCTAAAGATCACAGGCAAGAAAATCCTTGAGCAGTCCCACTCGATGATGCAGGGGGATCACCATGAGTTGAGAGTGACTAACAACATCTCTATCTACCCATATACCCATGTAGGCAGGTTGATATGTGACTGTGTAAACAAATATGCCAACTAAATAGATATCTGTGTCACATGTCCACACAACTAGACACGTAAGCACTGCTGGCCATCAGGAACTGGACTTTCTCTAGGAGCCACTAGATTTTCTCCTTTTCAATTTCTGAGTGTATGTATTTCTAGGACTTCTGCTGACCTTTAGCTAATGTACTGGGCTGGGGCCTTCATGGGGGCTTAAGGGCCAGGGAAGGTGCAGGGAAAGGTGGCAGGTAGTTGACTGACTGCCCACCCTTCATATGCCTCTGACGCAGATGGATAACATAACATGCAGCTGTGGATGTGTCTCCAGGAGTCCTGGTGGCATAGTGGTTACACACTGAGAAGCTGTCCTCCAGGTCTGCAGTTTGAAGGCACCAGCTGTGGTGCCATAGAAACACAGGGTTTCTACTCCTGTCAAAAGGCTACAGTCTTGGAGGCTCACAGGGACAGTTCTAGCCTGTCTGACAGGGTCACTCGGCATCAACTTGGTAACACTGAGTTTGGTTTGGGTCTAGTCGATGCTTTGTTCACTCAAGTTTAATTCAGTGGTCTGGGATGGCGGTTGTAGGGCTGCTCACTGGTTTGAGGATAGGGCCCTGTAGATGCTGCCCTTTGGCCAAGCCAGTGGAGTATACCAAGAAAGCTATTTAGAACCATCTGGAAGCTTTTAACACGTATCTGAGTCACTTATCCTGCTTCCTCCCTGGGCTTCCGATCTCCCTGGGTGAAGATGGTGCTTTGATCTCAAATGTTGGTGACTCAAGAGAGTTCATTCCTCACTGAGGTCATGGTTCCCTGATAGGGCTGTCTTGGTAGAGCTGAAGATGGAGCCATGGATGAATTTGGTTCCAGACCTGCCAGTGCTAAGGGCCATACACTCATGGGTTCTCTAATGCCAGGCCTTTCCTCTGAAGACCTTGGAGCGGACACAAACCTCCAACCTTGTGGTTCATAGGCAAGGGTTTTCTCTACTGGCATCCCAGCTCAGCTGGAAGGGCCTGGGCTCTTAGCAGACATGCCATGGTTGGGGGGAGGGGGAGAAGGGGAGTGGCGAGGAGTCCTGCCCCAGCAAGCCTTCCATCCCCAGCAGCTGACAAGCAAGATCAATACTCCCCCAGAATGTCAACACTAACTAGGCACTCCGGGGCTACGTGCTTCAAATGCAATCCCTCAACTGACAGCAAAACGGCCCTCCCTACGGAAGAGCCAGCCTGAGAAGAGCAGAGCCCTGTCAGCCTCTCCTCGCTGGGCTCTCCTTCTACAGGAGCTCCGTAAAGAGGGGGTAGCCTGGGGCCATCCAGCTAAGCAGGTCCATAGAGGCCTCCTGCTATCTCGGTCCTTAGAAAAACAAACACCCCTTGGCCTCGCTGCAGCTTTTGCAAAGTGCAGGCCTCTGGGGCACACGGTCAGGCCCTCCTCTCCCCGTGTCTGTCCAGCCCTGTTTCCACTTCCTCTGCTATGTGACCTTCCACTCACCCCAGACAGGAGGAAACCGAGGCTGTGTGTGTGTGTGTGTGTGTGTGTGTGTGTGTGTGTGTGTGTGTGTCTGTGGGGTTAGGAGAACTCACAGAGACCCTCGGCATATCCAGGAGAGCCTGGTTCATGGGGCTCAGAGGGACTGCTGTTTTCTGAACTTGATCGCCAAGCCTTTTCCCTGAACCACTTCTGGGTGCATTCAAACGCGAGCCTTTCAGCGAGCAGTCGAGCACGTGTGCTTCACCACGCTTTCCACTCAGGGACTCCATGCGAATTGCCAGGTCAACAGATGAGCATCCTAAACTCTCTGTGACTTGAGAGCCCCTTGAAAAGTAAGAGTAAAGACCCCACCTTGCCCCTAACACTTGGTGGGAGGTTGCAATGTATGGTGTGTGTGTGAGTGTGTGTGTGTGTGTGTGTGTGTGTTTCAGAACCATGGAATTGGAACAAAGTACTAGTTATTACAACTGCAAACCACCAGACTCCTCACTCCTCCTCTGCCTTTATTCCTAGTGACACTATTAAGAGTAGGACCAGGAGTGGAATTAAGGTGCAGGGTGGTTGGCCCCACTGTCCCTGCCCCCACCCCATCTCCCACCTACACGATTCCATTGCACAACCCTGTCTGAGCCAGAAAGAACACATGCTGTAGGAAAAACCCGGGGCTGGGAGGCACAGTGGCCACTGCAGCTGCTGACTCTGGGGCTTCCACATCGCCCTCACCAAACCAAGGACGTGAGTCAGATGCCCTCTCCAGCTCCTCCAACTGCCTACCCAGCTGCACCTCGCCCTGCTTGGTTTGCCCCGTTGGTGGGGCGTCAATACCCAGCCCCTGGGTGAGGGCAGAGCAAGGGTAGACTGCAGGAAAAGGCAGGGGAGGCCTCAGAGTGGCTCCATTACCAGGTAATGCTCCTTGAGAACCAACTGGGGCCCAGTGGGACTCTTAGGTCTAACTGGACTGTGGATTAATCAAGCATTTATACCAACGGGACTCCAGGGGGGGATTCGAAGGAAGAAGTAGACCCCTTTGGCCTGAACTGAGGGGCCAACCCTGAGGCTGTTCAGAAGTCAGCCCTCTATCCACTGGAACACCCCTGGACCCCTCTAAGAGTCAGGAATAGAGTCAGCCTTTGCCCATCTGCATTGTGTGTGTGTGTGTGTGTGTGTGTGTGTGTGTGCGCGTAGGTGCAGGAGAGGGATCCCTAATTTCAGGGACCATACCACTCCCTTGGGATGATGATGAATGTTGGAACGTGTTTGGGTTGATTGGGGGTCAGGAGGTGAGGTTGGCTTTAGTCTGGGCAGGCCTAAGGATGCCAAGAGTCTGAGAGGTCTGACCCCAGCGGCAGACATAAGCAATCTCCTTCTCCACTCACTCCCAGCACTGCCTCAGACAGCCTTTAGCTGGGTGCCTCCCGCTCCTTGGTCCTCTGACCTCTGTGGGATTAAGCATAGGACACCACCCCCCACCTCCTACCCCGGGTTGACCAGCTGCTATCCATCCAGCCACTGGGAGCAGCTGTGTCCCTGCTGCCAAAAGACCCAGGCTGGCCCAGGCTGCTTGTTAACAAGCTCTCTGACAGCATCAGAGAGGCCGGAAAAGCCCTGGGGAAGAGAGGGCAGCCACATTCAGTGATTCAGAACAGCACCCCCTGGCAGACTGGCCCCAAGGAAGGGGTCCCCAGGGCCACTGCCCAAAGGAGACAGGACGCCACCATCCCAAGGGGCTTCCCCTGTGGAAGCCACGCCCTCTCTGGGCCCCCTCTCACCCAGGGAGGAATCGTTCACGCTCATCATCAGGTCATTTGCCCTCTGGATCTTCTCCAGGCACAAGGCTTGCTCCTTCTTGAAGATGCAGTCAGAGTGCATGGCAGTAGCCTGCAGGAGACAGACACACAGGTGGGTGGGTGGGAAGCATCTGGAAGGATCATCTGTAACTCAAGGTCGGTGTCCCGGGCAGGGCTTGGGAGTTGGGGGCCAGTTCAAAGCAGGAAGACACTAGTGACAGTGGGATTTACTCACCAGCAAGGCCCCTAAGCCTAGCTTTCTCACCCACACTCACTGGTTCTGACTCATAGCGATCCTAGAGGGGTCCTACAGCGACCCCCTCGGGCGGAGTAGAGCTGCCCCTGATGGGTTTCCCAGACCCAACTCTTTCTGGGCATAGAAAGCGTCGTTTTCCTTCCAACCTTTGTCATGGATGCTGTCAAAGCTTGTCCCGGTGACCAAGCCAGCTGTGTGACTCTGGATGTTCCCCTTACCACCCTGGGACTTCAACATCTCAGGTCGTGGAATGAGGTTAGCAAACAAACAATAAAGCATGTTACCGGGTGCGTCAGCATCTGACGTGTATGTGTTAAGAGCGCTGTGGGTAGGCGCTACGACGTTTATCATTTCCCGCTTCCTGGAGGCTGAAACTTCACCACCCACTCGGAGAAGTCCAGCTACTTGCCAAAGCTACAGAGCTAGTGAGCAGTGGAGCCAGGATTTAAATGCAAGCCGTCTGGATCGAGAGACCACGAGGCTGCCCTTGCACATTAGGAGAGTAAGCTAGAGGTCAGGGGAGTGGATGGGCTGAGAGTTTAGCCTCTCCCATCCAGGGATTAGGAAGGAGGCGTATCCTCCAGAAGCCATGTGCAAGGCATCAAGGAAGTTTGGGGGCAGCTTCCAGTGAGGCCCTGCTTGCCTCTTTCATTGACCCTTGTTCTGTTTTCCAGAAGAGGAAACTGAGGTTCAGAGAAGTGAATAAACCTCTGCCAAGGCCACATGGCCAATTAGTGACAGCTGTGAACCCCAAACACAGAACAAAGTGACTTCAAAGCCCCTGCCTTGCTAACTGGATGTGCTGTCCCTTTGTCTCTCAACTCCATGGCAGGGGTAGTTCAGCAGCAGGTGCCAGTGAGCATAGGGGCAGTCAGTCCGCAGGCATCCCCAGCTCTCATGTCAACAGACGCTCAGGCAGCTTCTGGAGGAGGTTGGGGGTGGGGGAGGCTGCCTGTGGCCCCGCAGTGAGTTAGAACAAGCACCCAGGGCTCAGAGCACAGCATGGCCCTGCTAGTCTTAACTCCCAGCTTGAGTGGAGGCACCAATGTCTGAGGACCCTCCCCTGACCCTGCTCTTGCTCAGAGAGTGGACAGGCTTCTGAGCTCTAGACTGATACAGCCTCATACACTGGGAAATGGGAGATCCAAAGGGGCCTTCTGAAAGCCCTGTCCCTAGGGCTTTGTGCCCAGCCCTAGGGTGACTGTGTACAGTCGAGCAGGTTGTGCACTGCAGAACTCTAAAGGCTGCCATGCATGTGGTCATCGTCTCGTCAAATCAATACAGGGTCTTGAACAGGGTGCTCCTTTTCTCATTCCCATAAAGGAGCTGCAGGGTCCAGCGGACATACTGCCCCCGATTAATCTATGATTGCCCCAGGGCACAGGAGAGAACAAGAACTCCAAATGGTGGTGCCGGTGGTGGGCAGGGGATCCTGGTCCTTACCATAGGCAGCAGGAGGACAGCGACAGTAGCCAGGCAGGCCTGCAGAATGCCAGTGGCCATGATGCTGCTCCGTCGGGAAAGCGGGCGCAGGTTTCACTGTTGGCGCAGCTGCAAGGCCGCAGGCACCTCTGTGCTGAGGAGGAAGCAAAGGCTTGGCTCCTGTGGTTAGCAGGAGGAGCAGAGACCACTCCTTTCCTTGTCCTTCCTCCCCTCACCCGCCCCACCCTGCAGCCATGTCTCAGCCCACAGTGTAACCCCACTTCCCTGCTCTCGTCTGTGCTATTCTAGATGGTCTTGGGCATCAGACTCTGTGCTAGGCACCGGGTTGCAGGGGGGTGACGGACTAGCTCAGTCAGGCGGCATAGTTGGAGCTGGCGCTCTCCTTTGCAGAAAAGCCATGCCTTCCCACTCCCCATCTTTTCATCCTCCCCTCCTCCCACAGGGAGATGGTGTCGGAGCCCATGCATAACCTCTTAGAGACTGCCCAGCCTTGGGCACTGGGGGGAGGCACGTGGTGGTGTTCTCACCCAGGAGACAGGGATGGAGACAGCAGGTGCCACCTCAACGTCCCATGCTCACAAACACAACGCACACCCTCCCGTGTGCTGGCCCCAGCGAGGAGCGGGCAGACACAGACAGTGCCTGAGAATGGGGACCAACACCTGGCAAGAACTTAAGATCACAGAGTGACCGCCTGCTGCAGTCGTCCCACCAGCCTGTGTGGACTCTCCATTCTCCAGGGGGTTCTATGCGAGAGAGAGAAGCTCGTGTCTAATTTCATGCGCCTTTGAGGGCCACTCTGTGTCAGCTACCTGGATCTGGACCCTAACAAACAGACCCTCTTTTCATCGTTCTTCAACTCACTGAGGCTGCCAGAGAAAACGCCTTTCACACCATGGGTGGGAAGCATAGTGAGGGCTGAGTGTGGGTTCTGACCTCAGAGCTGCAAGAGATCCCTGCCAGGAGTCTCTGAGAATAGAGCACTAAGAGAACCAGACTGTCACAGCACAGGAAGTTGGGTGTTGGGTCTATAGAAATATTTCTACGTGTTCAAAAAGAAGCCCAGTAAAACCTGTGCATGCTGACAGCTCCATAAGGTGGAAACCTGTGAGAGAAGGAAAGGCCAAATATCTCTCACTGAAACAAGCAATGGAGAAATGGTAAGGCAGCTCCCTGCAAATTTTATGGCTCCCAGAAGAAAGAAAGCAGTCCCATTGAGTTCTGGTTCACAGATTTTACTGTGCATGCAAGGAGACACACGCAGATTCAGACCAGCAACAACATCCTCATGACGCTGAGACCAGAAGAACTGGATGGTGCCCAACCACCAGTGCCAACTGCTCAGAACAGGTGGTTCTCAACCTTCCTAATGAGGTGAACTTTTAATACAGTTCCTCATGTTGTGGTGATCCCCGCCAACCACAAAATTGGGGGGTTTTGCTACTTCATAACTGTAATGTCCCTACTGTTATGAATTGTCAGGTAAATAGCTGATATGCAGGATGTATTTTTGTTGTTGCAAATTGAATATAATTAAAACTTAGTGCTTAATCACAAAACACTATGTAGCTATATATTGTGCAATTATTATTTTTTATTACAGATAAATGAAATTTTGTATTGAATCATGGTGTAGTGTGGGTAACAGTCTTAATAAAACAACAATAAACTCCATTGCTACATTTTGCCACAGTATGCATAAAAAGCCAGCATCTCAGTTCCTAAAACCAATGGAAATATGAGTTTTACAATGTGAAAGGGTTGTTCAACCCCTGTTCAACCCCCAAAGGGGTCACAACCCCCAGGGTGAACCGCTGCATTAGAAAGTCCTGCATAGGGACAGGAAGGTGGTCCCTCCCATGCCTGCACAGTTCTCCTACAAGGGGTTGTAAAGGAAATCAAGCGACCATTAGCCACCTATGTAGACCTTAACTGGGCATGCTCCAATTCAGGCCCCCCTGAGACAGGTAGGAATGTACTACACCTGGGTGTTCCAAAGAGTCCCAGGTGGGCTTAATTCAGCCAATAAATTTAACCAAGACCTTCAACCATGCCAGAGGGCTGACATACCCCAGCAGTGGGGAGGGCTGGTCTTTTTGTCCCCTGTTCTCAGTCAGTGGCAGGTCAGAAAGGATTCTCTCCTCTCTTGTTACCCTGTTCCTGTGCTCTCTCCAGCCTCCGTTCACCTCATGTGGGTGAGGTCCCATGAGGTTGCCCGTGTCAGTTGTGTGTCCCAGCCCGGCTTCCTCAAAGCTGCCCTGTGAAAGCGTGTACCCTTCTGAGATTATAAAACCAAGAACTTCTCCCATCCTTCATAAAATCCCACTTGGATCGCGAATGGGTATGAATTCTTTGTCATGCCAAGCCAAGAGCTGAGGTATTACCCGCTAGAGAAACCTCACAGAGAGTGGGAAGAAAAAGTCAAATAAAATTCAAAGTCATATGCAAGGAGGGCAGGCTTACCAGTTAGCTGGAGAAGGAAGAACGGAGGTCACGATAGCCCTTAGTCACTCTGGGGGGTCTGGAATTGAACTCACGCCCATGGCTGAATTGTCAGTCAAGCAATAGACAGGTCTGTATGGGGAACAATAATACCGCCTGTTTTTGTTTTTCCTGGGCAGTAAATGACATCCATTTCCCTCTCTTCCTTGGGCTAAAAATCGTGTCTGCGTGTGTGGTAGCAAAACACTTCCCATTTCATCGAGCTTCCCAAATCAAGTTCTGTGACATTCAAAAAGATCGCCACGTTGTTCCCCCCCCCCCCCCCGCCCCCCGCTAGTGTCACCCACTCCTGAATTCTTCCAGCATCCTAATCAGGAACACGGTGTCCCCCCTCCGCAGTAAGTGTCGAGTCCCACCTCTCCTGCCCACCCCAGGAGCCACTACTACACAGTCATCTCTCTGTCCTTGCCGATTCTAGGGCACTCTGGTAAGTGGGGCTCGATTTGTCCTTCAGTGACAGACTTATTTCCCTCAAGGGCCATCCAAGGGGTAGCACGTGCCAGGACTGCTTCATGGCCGCATCACAGGCTGTTGTCTGTGTGGCCCACGCTGCTCTGTCCCACTCATCTGCCCATGGACCTTTATGCTGGTCCTGCTCTTTAGAAAGCCTGAATCTTCACCTGCCTTGGGACCGAGGGAGCCAGTGGCAGGAGTCAGAAGACTGAATCTGTGCTTTGAGGGCAGTCGACTTCTGATTTTCCTGTCTGTCTTTCTCGCTCTCTCCTATATACAGAGAGAGAGAGAGAGAGAGAGAGAGAGAGAGAGAGAGAGAGAAATGCAGACACAGCGGGCTCACTGTCTGAACAAAGGTAAGTGCAGACACTGCCAGAGGCGACTGGACTCCTCCGATGTATCCCTGCGCATCTTTGCAGACGTCAGGAGGCGTCTATGCAGACGTCAAGAGGCAAGCGTGCTCATCCAGCGCCGGGACTCCGACCCAGAGAAGCAATCAGCCCCATTCAGACTCAGATTCGAATGTGCACCACGAAGCTGCCCTGACTGGCAGGATGCTCGTCACAGTTGCAGGCCTGGCGGCTCCTGGGCCCCAGCTGCAGAGCGAGCAGCCCCCTCCCACTGTTAGCAGGCTGCTGAGCTGTGCTGGGCACCAGGAGAGGGACGCAGATGGGCAGTTGAGGCACTCTCTGCACGGAGCCCCCTCTGGAACAGAACCAGGGTCTTCGACTTCCCCCCTCCATGTTCCCAAAGGACAATTATCCCCCCA
>PVJH01015200.1:0-54408 GCA_004026705.1 Nesogale talazaci
CCGAAACTCTTTCAGAGCGCTGTTCTACTCTGACACATCTAGATTTCTATAAGTGGGAATCGGCATGCTAGAAACAGGTCCATTTCCCTTGGAGCTCAGGAGCACCCTAATTTTGTGACTAGGCAACAGTCCTGTGAAATGGAACAGAAAAAGAAAAATCAAACTCTGGCTGGACTTTGGCTAGGAAACCAGTTGATGCATGGATCATCATTGTGTTAGTCTGGGTTGACTAGAGAAATAAATCCATAGACTCTCATGTGGATAAGAAAGAGCTTTATATGCAAGTGCAGTTGAATATTGAGAAAACATCCCAGCCCAGTCCAGATCAAGTCCCTAAGTTCAATATTAGCCCATATGTCCAAACCAATCTATGAATTCCGCATCAGACTCCTGGTGCTCGATGCAGGAGGATCACAGGCCAGTGACTGGAAGGTCTTGTGCGTCCAGTGGTGGTGTGAGCATCTCAGTGCTGGCAGGGAATCTCCAGGTGACTCCTCTGGCTCCAGAGCTGCGGTGTGCCTTGTCCACAGAAAAGTCTCACTGAAAGTGAGCTTCTATCCCACCTCCAGCAAGCCATTTATCTGCTTAGCACCTCCAAATGAGGTCATCGAGCTGGGACCTGATTGACAGACTAAACTCCACCCCTTCACTCCTAAGTCTCAAATGGACAAAAGATTATGTAACTACCACCATCATTCTCCATTCTTCAGAGTTGTAGATTTACGAGAAAAATAATACCTAGAGTTCATTAAGACTTTACCTTCACTGCCATCCAGTTGATTCTGACTCATCGTGGCCCTATAGGACAGGGTAGAACTGCCCTTGTGAGTTTCTGATACTGTGATTCTTTACAGGAGTTGAAAGTCTCCCGAGGAGCCGCTGGTCATTCCAGACTGCTGACCTTTCATATAGCCACCAAACCACCAGGGCTCCTGAGTATACTGCTGTTGTGTTTTGAGGTGCTATGGAGTCGGTTCAACCTGTAGGGACCCTATGGACAACAGGATGAAACACTGCACGGTCTGGTGCCGTCCTTGCGATTGTTCCTGCTCCTGGGTTCATTGTTGCAGCCACTGGTCAATCTATCTCATTGAGGACCTTCCTCCTTTCTGCTGCCCCTCCAAGGACTTGTCTCACCTGACAATGGGTCCAAAATTTGTAAGACAAGGCCTTGATCTTCTTGCCTCTTAAGGAGCACTCAGGTCTGTCCTTGTAAGACAAATGTGTCCTTTTAGCAGCCCATGGTGTTTTTTAACATTCTTCTCTCACACTGTAATTCCAGTGCATCAGTCCTTCTTCATTCTTCCTTATTTAATGTCCAACATTCACATGAATATGAAGCAATGGAAGATACCATAACTTCAGTTGGCTGCACCTTAGTCTTCAAAGGAACCTCTTTGCTTTTCACTGTTCTAAAGAAGTCTTGTGCAGCACGCTTACCTGAAGCATTGCGTTGTTGGATCTCTTTACTGCTGTTTCCATGAACATTGAGCATACTTCCAAATAAGATGAATTCCTTGGCAACTTCAATCTTTTCTCCTTTTATTATGCTATTCCCTGTTAGTCCAGTTGTAAAGACTTGGGTCTTCTTTACATGGAGTCTTAATCCACACCGAAGTCTGCAGTTCTTGATCGTCACCGCCAAGTGCTTCAAATCCTTCCACTGTCAGAAGACAAGGTTGTGTCAACTGCATATGGAAGGTTGTTAAAAGGCCCTCCTCCAATCCTCGGCAGGAACCATGTAGTCATCCTTTGTTCAGTGCATACAACTGCCTCTTGAGCTATGTACAGATTTCCCATGAATACAATGAAGTATTCTAGAATCCCTTTCTTCTCAAGGTTATTTATAATGGTTCACATAGTTTATATTAAGCTATATTATAGTTTATATTAAAATAATAGTTTATATTAAAATAAAATATAATATATTATATAAAATATAATATAATATAAACATAGTTTATATTAAAATATTTATATGGTCCACATAGTTGAATGCCTTTGCATAGTCAATGAAACACAAGTAAATGCCTTCTCTGGTCTTCTCTGCTTGATATCAACACTGATATCCTTGTTCCACAAGTACACTGATAGCTCCTCAAATGCTTCTTGCTCTGTGTCAGTCACTGTTGTAAGCACTCTTCCTGTGTTAGTATATCTCATCTTCAGAAGATCCCTGTGAAGATGATAGGATTAGTTGATACCGTTTTACCCAAGGTCACAAGGTAGACAAGTCATAGAACCAGGAGGTGAAGTCAAGTAGTCTGGTTCAGTCTTTGAAGGTTGCGTCTAGTGGACTAGTTCTTGCTGATTTGTTTTTAATAAGTTTTAAGATAAATATGGATATAATTGGAATATTCATTCCCCATCATAGTTACCTAGTGCTGCTGTTACAGGGATACCACAAGTATGTGACTTAAAAGGAAGAGAGACTTCTTTCTTTGCAGTCCTGGCCACTGAAAATTCAGATCAGGGTATTACCTTTATTGCTTCCTTTTTTCCCAGTGACCCAGGGCATGCCCTGCTTCCTTTGCACCTAGATAGTTATCCTATGCTGCCTCTCTTCCCCTGTGTGTGATTATGTACCTGTGTCTGGTCTGGTCTTGCAGAAACTCACAAGTAGCTTCAGGAGCCAAGCTACACTGGTATGATATCAACCAGTGGAGTGCACTAACTGGGATTGCATTGTGGTGGGTGAGCTCTGTTGGACCAGACGGGCAGATCTTGCAGCGTGTACAGAGGAAACAGTGTTGACCAAAACGGCCAAGGTGCCAGCTCTTAAGAGTGTTATAAGCCTGCAGTGAAGACAGATGCTATCAACACTGCATCCAAAGTTTCAGGGAAAGAAAAGGGCAGAGGCAAGAGACCGTGTGTCAGTGGTATCTTTCCCAGGATGAGTGGCCAGTGAAAGGCAGAATTTTAAAAGAAATTCCATATATTGGACTTCCAGATAAATGGTTTAAATAAATGAAATCTTTTCTCTGCTCTTAGATTTTGCAAATAATAGTCTTACCTAGTATTTTTTTTAAAACCACTAAAGTAGAACTTATACATTATTAAAAGCAGAGATTGATTGCAAAGAATCTCAAGAGTACGTTCTAGGATGTCAATGTTCTCTTGATTGGGACATTGGCTGCATGCACGTGCCAAAGTTTCTGGAAGTGTAGGCAAAAAGGAGAGCCCTTCTCCTCCTGTCAAGTATCCCTGTCTCAGAAACCGACAGGGGTGGTTCTATCCTGTCTTAGAGGGTCTCTATGAGTTGACATCTGCTCGATGACAGTGTGTTTTGTGGGGTGGAATTGTATGCTTAAGAGCTGTGCTTGCCATAGTGCAAGTGATATCTCAGTTAAAAGGCAATACATAGAATGATATATTACAGCATATGGAGGCAATAGACATTGACTCATCGCTTCATCTACCAAGAGCCTGGTCTTTGTAACCCTGTGTCATTCCTGGGAAGAAGGTTCTAGCCTCCTTCCTGATGTGCTGCCTTGTGGATATAACTGTGTTGCTCACACTACCGAGTTCTTGATGCTTGCTTTTTGGGGGTGGGGGTGGGCATCACTGCCCTCTGGTGGGAGTGGGAGGCCCAGCCTTGCTCCTAGAGAGCTGCTGCTGGATTTGAACTGCCAAGCCAGTGGGCCGCAGTCCCGCACTCAACCTCTACGCCACCGGGGCTCAGCCTGATGCTTGCTTTTTTTATCAAAAGTGGACACCCGGAAAGAATGCCTACCAGAATGTTAAAAATGGTATTATTTAGGAGAGTAGAGGTTTGAGTTGAATATAACTTCTTTCTCTCTCTCTCTCTCTCTCTCTTTTTTTTTTTTTTTTTTTTTGCTGTATTAGGGACATTTGAAACAAGGAGCATGCATTATTTTTATAATAAACATTGTAAACCTCTCTTTTTTCCTTACAAAGCACATTTACCCATGAGTGCTCCTTAGTCATTTGTAGACTCTGGGTTTTACACTATGATTAGTCACAAATTTCCTTCTGAGCTAAAGACTCTGTGGGTAATTCTCTAACAGTTATGAGACCTGGTAAAGGTATAATTTTATCACTCCTCTTGAGTGTCCTTATAATCCTGGGCACACGAGGCCGGATTTGGATTCCATTGTCAGGCTCTCCCCCAGCTGTGTGATCCTCCCTGCTGTGTTCACAGATTCTTTCCTGACCCTGGATGAGCCTATGAATAACATCACCACATCCCTGGGGCAGACGGCAGAACTGCACTGCAAAGTCTCCGGGAATCCACCCCCGACCATCCGCTGGTTCAAAAACGATGCCCCAGTAGTCCAGGAGCCCCGGAGGATCTCCTTCAGGGCGACCAGCTACGGCTCTCGGCTGCGGATCCGAAACCTGGACACCACAGACACGGGCTACTTCCAGTGCGTGGCAACCAACGGCAAGAAGGTGGTATCCACCACCGGAGTCTTATTTGTCAAGTTTGGTAAGGAGCTTCTTTCTGGGCTTGGCCTTTGGTTCTCAGACCAACATAGTAGAGGGTTAGAATCCATAGTGGGCTGGAAGGAAGGAATGAACTAATAATAAGACTGTACTACGCCCCCAAGAGTTCCTGGCTGTTGCAAATGATGCAGTACTTGGCCACCTCAAGATTGGCAGTTCACATCCACCCAGAGTACTTGGCCAGCCAGATGTCCTACTTCTGAAACACCCTGGGCAGTCCTGACACTACAGTCCCAGAAGCCATATGATTTCAACTCTCTCCATACTGTTGCTTTGAGTCAGAACTGACCAATGGCAGCTGGTCTGTACCCAGCAACCCCAAAGCTCAGACAAAGTAAACTCAAGACCGGCGAGTCAAATCTGACTTCTAGTGACCGTATAGGTCTGGAGCAAGTAGCTCAGGAGATTTATTTTTCTCCTTTATGCCAGTTGCCATCCAAGACTGAAAGCTCTTGCTTGACATTGCCATCCAGGCTCTCCTGCAACTGGTGGGTCTCACACTGGAAACTTGCTTTGTGGTTTATGGATGCCTACGCGATTGGCTCATTTTTTTTAGCACTTGCTGTTGCATTTTTCTTTTTGTTTTTCTTTTCTTTTTTATCCTTATAGAGGTGGCTGGGGAGAACTGGAGCAAAATAATAATAAATCCCAAGACAATAAATGTCCCCTTAGGGTGGTTGCACACTGTAATTTCTAAGGGTTGGACTCTACTCCCACGTGCCCTCCAATCACCTCTTCTGACTGGTTCCTTTTTGTGTTTTCTTTCACTGCTGCAGGGCCCCCTCCCACTGCAAGTCCAGGATCCTCGTAAGTAGTTCCAATCTTCTTTCTTGTCATTGCTGTGTCCTGGGGCAAAACCCGGGCTGGATCCTACTGGGGTTCCGGACACCTGCGCTCCTTCTGCCATGCATGTTCTCCCATGTGGAGATGCACAGAACCCTGCCTTGGTCACCTTGACTCCTCCTGATCAAAGCAGCCATCTTCATGATTAAAAAATCTCTCTCCCATCCAAAGGGGGTGGTGGAGTTGGTAAAAATCAAACATGGCAGAAGTTCTGGCTCACACCACGGAGGAAAGTCCCTTGTTTCGAATGAGTGAGGTGGGAGTTTGATGCCTTTTGAGTTAAGGATGTCAAAATACCCCGTTATTTCAAGTGTTCACTGTTGTCAATAGATTTGCTGTTTATCCTGGCTAAGAGGGTTCTCATCTTTTATTCTAAACATATCCACTAGGAATGTTTTATCTTTATGTATATGTTTTTTTAATTTGGGCGGGAAAGCGGGGGGAAAGCCAGTCAATGGAAGCCCTTGCTTAGGAAAATCAATAGACTCGCCAGGAGAGCCTCAAAGTATCAGGGCAAATACAACAGCCACTTAATTTGCTCTAATCCCCTCTGTACCACTTAATTATAGTGTGGAGGTCCTTTAATGCCGTTCTTGTGCCTGGAGGCCTCGTGGCCCACAATCCCATTAATAAAATAGGTAATGGGTAAAATAAACACTGGCCTTCAACCACAGGCTCTGCTATTTCATCAGCCAGTTAATGCAACTGTAAAGGCTTCTTGACTGTCACCCACATGCTAATAGCATTCCACCTGCCCAGGTAGAAAATGTCAATGGATAGATCATTCCCTAAATCCAGGCCGACATTTGGTCACTCTGCCTTGCATTTCTTCTTCTTTATTTTTTTTCAAATGGTCACACTATTGGCTAATATGGGAAGCCTTTTGAAGTCTTAATTAAACAAAGTTTTGAAACGTTTATTATCTGCGGTAAAAAATACTTCCCACCCTCAGCCTTTATTTGTTCCTGTTAACCTGTGTTTGAGTGTGGCTGATAATCTCTTCATGTGGTTAAGTCATGTGGTGCACTACTCCGCCTGGACTATGAAGTGCTGCCCTCCTGGCTTTCTGCTGCCCCGATTGCATTAGAGAGTTTCCCGTGGATTATCCAAGTGAGGCTCAAACACTTCCATGTCCTTCTTGCTCCGAGCCTTCGTTCTTTCTCTACCTGGCATCTCCTTGATGCACACAGTCTGAGCCTCTTGTGGGAGTCTCTTGTGGTTTTTAGCTTAATACAAAAATCAGACACCACTTTCACGGCCTGTTTTCTAAGAAGAGTGGATTCAGTCTCTTAAAGATGTTCAACTGCAGTCAAAAGTATGCTTTGATGCCAGGCACTCTCGTTTTATGTTAGCTGTCAGATTATCCATCACATTAGTCCACAAGCCCATGAAACATATAGTTTGCTGCTGTGTTTGCAGCAGTAAACAGCAGTAAAATACTAAGCAAAACATCTCAGGGGGCCTTTTTCAGCTCCATCTTCATGTTCACTTTGGAGCCCTGGTAGTGTAGGGGTTAGAAGGTGGGCAGTTTGAAACCACTAGGCACTCAATGGAAGAAAGATGAAGGTGTCTACTCTTAGAAACCCTGTTCTGACCTGAGTCGGAATTGACGTGGATGGGGGCAGTGAATTTGGAGTTGTCATTTTGACACCCTTTTTCCTCTTTCCTTTAGAATAAAGTGACCAGATTTTAAGCAGGACACCATTGACTGGGGGCAGGGGGAAGTCTTGATTAAAAACTTGGTCTATATGGAGCAACAAAAATGTTCATGTAATGCAAAAATAACATTGTAATATATTTATTTGATTTTAAAATGCCGTGGAACATGGGACAAATTGTTAAAAAGCGGGACGTCCGGTCACCTTACCTTCAAAACCTGTGATGCATCTCTCTATCCCCCTCTCTGACCTGCCACCCATTCCCTCTTCATGTTCTTCTCACCCAAAGATTAGCTCACAAATAGGCTGCCAGTTTGCTTCCTGCTCCAAGTGTCAGGCTTTTCTGGCAGTGCAGAGGCCTGGCCCCGTCTAACCACTGCAGGGCCTGGGGCAGGAGCACAAGAGTAGACCCACATACCGTATGTCTGAATATTGAAGGGCTTGTAAATCAGATAACGAACAGTGAGGTGAAATATGTTCTATCCTCCCACCTTGACAAATAGAACTGTGTAATGACAACATTTTTTAAATATGTGGAAAGCAAGGGAGTTTATTTGACTGAAAACCAGGAACTATCAAAGGTGAAGGCTTTGATCATGATGGAGCATGTAGGGGGCGGGGGGTCTGTATGTAGGCCAGGGAGTGTATATATAATTCATTGATTGTCACCTATTAGTTCCACAAAATTTATTTTTCAGCTTCATAATAGCAAAAATCGGTACTTCTATTGTTTCATGCAAGATTTTTCCAGACCATATATTTTATTGATGACAGTGACATTGAGTCATTGCAGTTTTACTAATTTCTATGTGGACATGTGGAATTCAGTGTTTTAGTATGCTTATAGAGTGGCACAGTCCTTCCCAAACCCCTTGTTATCAAGTTATTTCCACCTCCCAGAGACCCTATAAGACAAAGCAGAACTGCCCCCCACGGTGTCCAAGGCTATATTCCACTTGTCTGTCAGTGTGCTGTCATCCTGTGGAGGCTTGTGTGTTGCTATGATGCTATAAGCTGTGACCCTGCTATTTCAAATACCAGCAAAAGTGAACAGAATGAACAGAGTTCAGGCGGAATTGGCTGTCCACTTCTATGGAATTAGTCACTGACAACCTTATGGACAGCATGGAGATGTTGTCAGATGCTCTAGGCTGTATGGAGAGTCGCTATGAGTCCCATTCAGACTCACTGATATCCAGCCATAATAATTCTTCAAGGAGGCAGACTGCCGTACCTTTCCTCCGTGGAGCAGCTGGTGGTTCGAGTCACAGATTTGCAGTTATTAGCCAAGTTCGCAACCACTCCACCGTTAGGGTTTCCTGTTATCCTCAGCATGATCTTATTTGAGAACATTTCCCTCCCTCTAGAAAGAAATCTGTGTCCAATGGCAGTCACTGTCCACCTCCCTCTGCCCCTGGTTCCTCAGAACCCAAATGTACCGCCATCGAGCAGATTCTGACTCAGACCGACCGGATCTCACCTTCCAACTCTATGGATTAGCCTTTTCTGGACATTCCTTTTTTCTTTCTTTTTTATTAAATACTTTTATTGCGGGGCTTGATTCATCTATTGTATCAAATATATTTGCACATATGCTGCCATCATCATATTCAAAGCATTTTCTTTCTACTTGAGCCCTTACTATCAACTCCTCGTTTCCCCCCTCCCTCCTGAATCCTTGATAAGTTAGAGATAATTATTTTCATATCTTACATCATCCTTTGTTGCCCTTTGCCTACTTTTCCATTGTTTGGCCGCCTGGGGCAGGGTTATATGTTCATCCTTATGATTGATTCTCCCTTTCTCCTCCCACCTTCCTCTAATCTTCCTGATATCTCTATTCTCCTTGTTGACCGTGAGGGGTTTATCTATCCAGGATTCCCTGTGTTACAAGCTCTTATCTGTAGCTGTGTGCATGTCCTGCTCTAATCTGATTTGTAAGGTAGAATTGAGGTCAATATAGTGAGTGAGTGGGGGGAAACAATAAAGAACTAGAGGAAAGTTGTATGTTTCATTGGTGCTATGCTGCACCCTGACTGGCTCATCTCTTCCTCATGACACTTCTGTTAGGCGATGTCCAATTGCCTACAGATGGGCTTTGGGTCTCTACTCCGTGCACCCTACCCCCCATTCATGTTGGGTATGATTTTGTTCTGGGTCTTAAATGTTCTGGACATTTCTTAATAGCAAAATTAGAGAATGTGTAGCCTTCCATACCTCCCTTCTTTCACATAGTGTTCCCTTCCCCAGGCTCCCATGTGCTGCAATATGCATCAGTGCTTCCTTTCTTTATATGAGTAAGTAATATTGAATTGTACGGATTGATCACCTTGTGTATATCCTCTCATCTATTGATGCACAATTAGATCATGTCTGCTTTTTTATTACTATGAACAATGCTGTCTTGAATATTTGTGCATGAGTGTTTTTGTGGATATCTCTTGTCAGTTCTAGGTTCATAAACTATATGCCTAGGAGTACAATTCTTGGAAAAGTAGAGGGTGAGCAAAAAAGAGGAAGACTAGCAGTGAGATGGATTGACATGGTGGCTGCAGCAGTAGACTCAGACTTAGGGACGGGTGGCACGTGACCTGGTAATGTTTCCTTCTGTTCAAGCTGGATATAACAGAGCCCACCGACAGACCCGTGTCAGATTTATGATTGCAACTCTCTTCTCTTTTGATTTGCTCTTCCATCCTCCCTTACCACCCTAGTCTAAGCTACATGATGTCTTATTTGAAATTCTAGAGCAGGCTCTTGAATGATTTCTCTCTTCTCCCTGCCCCACATATGGTATTTCTCATCACTGAGTAACCTTTGGAGAAATAGCTTCCCCTTTGTTAAGACCCCTAAGACTTTTCCACATCATCTAGAATAGATCCTCAAATCGACTGTCTTGGCCTATAGGCTCCCTACCTGCCTCACAGCTTCTCCTTATTCCATCTCACCTCGGACATTCTTCTTCAGCCACCTTGCACGTGGTCTGTTGAGTGGATGCTTCAAATATTCACCTAGGGCCTCTGTACTTTGCAGGAGATCTTTAAATGACACATTTTCTTGGCATTTATTATTATTATTATTATTATTATTATTTTTACCCCAAATGTTCCCTCTTCAGAAGGGCTTGGTCCCTGAACCTACAGTAGCTCCCTGTCACTCTTCATCACATGTTATTATTGTTGGGTGCTAGCTCATCCCAACCCTGTGTGACAGAGCAGAACTACTGGCCTAGTGGTTTCTGGGATGTAATCTTCACCAGAGTGCAATAGTAGGTCTTAACCTACCTTGGAGTGGATGGGGGGCTCTGAATGACAACTTTTGGGTTAGGAGGATATTACTTAACCATTGTGCCACTAGAGTGCCTCTTTACCACATACCTCTGCTCTAGTTCTATGAGAGTTGGTTATCACTGGCAGACATTTTATTCATCTGTTTATCTGCCTTTCCTTGCTACAAGATAAGCCTCAGGAAATCAGAGAGATTGTCTGCCACATACACCATTCTATCTCTCCCCCATCCCCACACCATCCTAGACCTCAGCCAGCATTTGATAAATATCTCTTGAAGAAAAGAAAAGAAAGCCAACAGCTAAGTGCCCTCTTCCACTATGTGGTGATAACCATGCCTATCTCATGGGGTTCTTCTCATGGTCAGAAATGAAACCAGGAATGTGAAGTCCTTCACACTTGGTACCCATGTAAGAAGTAGTTCCCAAATAAATAAGCTCCCATTTGTGACTGACTCTCATCTATCTGGTGACATATGAAAAAACGTGGCATGGTGCCTGACATATGATTAAGAGATCACTGAATTTAAGTTTGGGGAGTTTTCGTTGTTTTTTGTTTCTTTGGGGTTTTGGGGGATGTTTCTTTTGCTTTTATTTCATCCTTTATGAACTCTTGAAGAAGCATACAAATGGCATGGTTAAAATTAATTAAAAAAAAACCCACATTACCTCTCATAGGATTGTTGTGATGACTCCATAAAATAATGACTGGATTCATGTAAAATAGCTAGCATGGTGCCTGAGATGGGCTATTTGCTCAGTCTTAACTCGTATTCATCATGATTGTTATCATTGCTATTTTCAAGAAGAGGTATTAACTTCTTCTCAGTCCTGCTAGACAACCTGCCCTTCTGTGAGCCTTGACCAGAGACCTTCAAGTCGTTGTTTGCTTTCCTTGCATTGGCCGTTGGCTACCATCCCTTTGTGCAGAAAGAAAAGGTGGCTAGCTTGTGACAAATTTGGTCCCTCTTATCTGTGTCTTAGCCTCAGCCAGAGTGAAGAAGGGTAGCTGGGCACTGGCTGAATCCAAGTAGTGATGATGTAATGTTCAGCTCAAGATAAACTCAAGGATGACTTTCAGCCCAAGCTAGCCAGGCAGTCTCAGGGCGGAGGCGCCCTGTAGAGAGCGGATCAGGAGACCACTTGGCAGCTGGGCCCGGATGGTGAGGGCTAATTGCATCAGGGAAGCAGCTAAGTTCTGTCTCTTTATCCAACTGCCATAGACTGTGCTGCAGAGATGGGGCAGATGAAGGGAAGGTGGAGTGATGAGATAAGAACGCTTTCTCAAGCCCACTGGGGAATAGATCCAAAAGTACAGAGGTTGAGAAGCCAAACTCTTATGTCCCAACTCAGCCCCATCACTCAACAGTCCCCACTGCCTGAATGGGGTGTGGAAAGCTTCCAATTAAAACGATACTTGTGAATATTGGCATGGCCTAACGTTGCATGTAAGGCACAGTGAAAGAGAGAGCAGGGTGATAAATTCTTGCCTTCTTGGGGCATATGTTCTGATAGCCTAACCACCAGCTCCTGCGTTTCCCATTCCGTGACCCTATATCTCCTTTTCCACAGCCCATAGTTGATGATCAACAAATACACGTTAACTGGAACAGTCAAGGTCTCTGTCCGAAAATCTTTAACTGCATCCTACAAATTTGTATTCAATTCCTCAATACATTTTTTTAAAAATACTTTTATTGGAGGCTCTTACATCTCTTGTCACAATTCATACATTCATCCAATGTGTCGAGCACATTTGCATATATGCTGCCATCATCATTTTCAAAGCATTCTTTTCCCATTTGAGCCCCTCCCTGATATCAGCTCTCCTTTCTTCTCCCTCCCTCCCCACCTACCCTCCCTCATGAACCCTTCATAAGTTATAGAATATTATTTTCATATCTTACATTGTCCTCTGTCACCCCTTACCCACTTTTCTGTCATTTGTCCCCCTGGGATGGGGTTCTAGGTTGAGTGATCGATTCCCTTTTTCTCCCTCCCCTAATCCTCATGGGATTTCTACTCTTCTTGTTGGCCCTGGCAGGTTTGTCTATCCTGGAATCCCTGCAACATATTTTTATCAAGTGGTTCTTTCTATGACCCCTATGTTTGATTCTTAGAAATTCTTCTTCATTCAAAGAGGTGGGTAACTCATCTGCAAACCAACCCCCACTCAAGCCAGCCTGACAGATGTCAAAAGAGAACTGCACTCTAGGAATTGTCAGTGGCTAATTTGTGTCAGGAGTGTATTGCCAGGCCTTTCTTGCATGATACATCAGGGTGACTTTAACTACCAATGTTTTGGTTGGTGGCTGGGCACATTAACCCTTGGCACCATCCTGGGACCCCTGACAAGTAGATACTAGTCAGTAGTTGTCCATCATTTACCGGTTCCCTTCCTACCCATCTGAAGTTAATATTGGTTTCTGCCTTGGGCTCCAGAGCAAGTACTTTTTCAGGAAAATAAAATCTCTACTCTAATCCTGGCTGTGAGAGAGCTGCAAGCCCCGGAGCTAGCAAATCGTAAGTTAGAGCGGTGCTTCTCTAGTTATGATGTGTTTACAAATCACCTGGGCATGTGGGTAACATGAAAATTCCAGAAAAGCAGATCTGAGGTGTGGCCTGAAACTGCATTTCTGCCCTCTCCCCCAAGAATGATCGTTCACAGATTTTGAGAATAAAGGTTTTAGAGAATAGATTGCTAAATTTGTTTCACCAACTAATCCCTTTCAGAAAAAAAAAGTATATGTATATCTGTATAAAATACAGATATACATACCAGTGTTCCCTTGGCAACAGCAAATGTTGTACTCTAGTCACAACCCAGTCACAACCCAGGGTCAAGTGTAGCCGAGTAGATTCTGACTCAGACCCTGTGTACAGCAGAGCCTGCTCCTGCACCATCCCCACAACGTTTGCTGTGTTTGCATTTTTGCACTATAGCCCATTGTCCAGGATAAAGGGTAGGTATCTGCTTTGCAGCTCCCCTGACTCACTCCAATGTCTTTACCCTCATACCCCATCCCCCGAGGCACCGTTGCCCACTTTGGGAAACAGTCCGACCAAACTCATTGCCTCCATCCGGTGGATTCTGACTCAGGGCCCTATAGGTTAGTGTAGAACTGTCCTGTGGGTCTCCGGGTTTTATGACTCTGTCAGGGGGTAGAAAGCCTCCTTTCTCTACTATGGGAAATACTGTTCCCCTCTTTACTGTGTCCTTCATTCAGGACCCAGAGACTCCAGGCAGGTTGCCTATTTTCTCCCCACCTTGGTTCCTTTATTTGCAAGCTGTGGGACCCTGGATCATTATTTTGTTTTTTTTTTTTGGCATCACTGCCTTTTGGTGGTGGGAGTAGGGGGCCCAGCCTTGCTGCTGGATTTGAACCTCCAGCCCAGTGGGCCCCATCCCCGTGCACAACCACTACGCCACCGGGGCTCAGCCCCCCTGGATCATTATTATATGCGATTTCTTCCAACCAGCAGCCCTTGAACCCATTAACCCCAGTTTGTTATTTCCATTATCTAGGTTCCGAATGCCATGCCCTTTGCTCTTGAGCTCTTGTTCTCTGCCCTGTTGTGTTCATATCCATCTTGTGTTGACCTTATGCGTCTATCCTGCCAAACAAGAGATGGTCTAGTCAGTGTCAGACCGGGTAAAAGATTTCACAGGGTTTCCAAGAGCATTCTCTCAATCCTGAAAGTGGTCCCCTTGTGGGTACCTTTACCCGAGTGAAGAAAAATCGCTTTTGAGTAAAATCACTTTGCTACTTGGTAGCAGACTTTGCTTTCCCCAGGTTAAACAGAATAGTATTTCCTCTCAGAATTCTCAGTGAGGCTCCTGCCTTGTAGGCTGATTCCCCATATTTGAAGTTGAGCATGCTCGGCAACAGGAGGCTTGTGAGATGGTGGTAGAGACAGCTGCCTTCTGTCTTCACACCAGTGATTGCTAAAGAGTGATCAGAGGATGCTGTTGCCCTGCAGACAGATGGAAAACCCTTGGTTTGAATCTATGGCTTAAGATTGCAGGTTTATTTTGAAAAAAAAAAAAAAGGAATGCAGGTTTATTATTGATTCCCCACATTTTGTACTTGATAGAGTTTTCTAAGGGAAATAACCAATGAACGTGTTGTCAGGAGAGACCAGTCCCTGGAGAAGGAAGGATATCTTGCTTTGATAATGTAGAGGGGCAGCGAAAAACAGGGAGGTCTTCAAGGAGATGGACTGACCCAGTGGCTGCCACCGTGGGATGAAGCAGAGCACAATTCGAAATGGCGCTGGCCCCGCCAGTGGTTCCTTCTGTTGTGCATAGGAGCTCTGTGAGTCAAAATTGACTCAGGGGTACCTACCAGCTTCAAGAAGCATCATGATCAATTCTTTACTTAAGTAATGTATGTAATTAATACTTGGGGTGTTTTTGTTTTGTTTTCTTCACCTACGTTCTTCTTTGTTAGTTTCCTGATCTTTGTCATCATTGTCAATGTTGAAAATTTCCTTTTGCTTCCTTCTTCTCTCTGCCTCTGTCCCTCTCACACTCTCTCTAACACACACACACACACACACACACACACACATCAATTGTTCCAACTGCCTTAGCAGGAGTCCCATTCTTTAGGGGAGTGCTTCTCTCCTTAAGCTATTCATTACAACCACCCTGGGAGCTTTCAGAATACCCAGAACAGGCTCTAATCCAGATATTTAAATCAGAAACCTAGAGGGTGGTGCTGAAATGTGGAATTTTATCCAAGCTCCCCAAGTAATTTCAGCACATTTATATCAAGCTTCTTCTGTGTGTATGCAGCCAGATTCGAGAAGCACCAGCTTCTATGTTATGTACTGTGAAAGTCCTCTCTTATTTTCCCTCTGGTCAAAGAAGCCTCCCCTCTCAGTTCTACCCATCTGCCTCAATGCTGGAGGGTAGATGTAAAAGGACTCGAAGCAGTTCAGTTGTCCTTGAAGCAGAGGAGAGTGAGACTGCCTGCTTTGTCTCGTACCTGTACCTCAGGGTCCAACCAGGAAAGCAGAGCCAGCCCTGCACATGGAACACGGGAATGGTTGCACGGATGATGGAATTGCTGAGCAGCTTATGAAGAGGTGGTGATGCAATTCAAAAGATTAACCACAGCGAGAAAGCACAGCCACACTTAGGCTGGAGGGGAAGAGAGGGAAAATTGTTTTTGCTGGAGCCCAGGACCTTGGGTCATTTAGGACAGTTCAAGGATAGTGGCATGCCTGGACTGTGAGAGCTGAGCTGTGAGACGATGCTTCCACTCCAGGGGGCCCCATTCAAGCGGAAAGAAGAGGCACAAGCAACTTGGCTTTACCGCTCCTTTCTACCTAGGTTTCCTGTGAGGGAGATTCTGGGGAGCCTGGGAACGGAAACCTACAGAGATGGCCTACCCTGGCCATGCAGAGCAGGGGAAGAGCCAGGAGTGAAACTGAGGGCAGACTCAGTACTAGAACAGATACGCCCGTGGACCTCCGTGCCACAGAAAGCCTGGGGGAACATTGTTAGGGAAAAGATACAGCATTCCTGCCCACCCTTTATATGGAACCAGCTGGCGCATAGTTTGGGTTGTGGAACTAGGACTACGAGCAGAGGTCAAGACTTAAGGGTCAGTTGTGATGGTCATTTTGAGAACACGGTCAAGGGTCCAAGAGGAGATGAAGTTCTAGGAGTAAGACTGTAAGAAAAGCCAAGAATAAGAGCACCTCTTATATTTGTACTGCTGTTTATAATTTTCAGAACATTTCTCTTATCTCTTTTGATCTCACGGCTATCCAGCAGCTTTGACAAGATAGCCTGTGGTTTTAGTTTTCCATCTGCCCAAATGGAAGAATGTTTAAATGATTATATCTCTGTCTTTTATTATCATAACAAGAACTTTGTAATTGGGTAAAGGGTTGATTTTAGTCAGGACCTGGACATTTGCAAACTCGTGAAGGTTGAAAACAGGGACAGAAAACTTTTAGAAATGTACTTTCTTGAAAACTCTTAGGCCAGATTTTTTTTAGCAGTAACGAATATAAAGGATATTCTGCACCAGGGATCTTTATCAAACCGTTTGGAAAGGTGAACTTATGGAAGCCTCATTATTCAAGCTTTCCCCCAGTTGACAAGGTAACTCTTTGGAGACTAGATTATTTTCTCCATTGAATCTTGTTGTTGCTATTTGAACCATGTGTGTTTAGTAATGGAAGGCATTTTTAAAGAAATGAAAAATATTTGTTGGCGGTAACATGAACTTGTGATACAATTAGTGGGATGCATATACCCCATGGAATTTCTGGTGTTGGGGTTGGAGGGATAAGGCTTTTTTATTTCCCTTAAAATTTGTGTGCATGCATCCACACATACACACAAGCACTAAAGTGGAATAGTAGCATCCTCCTAAATTCCAGAAGTGGAAAATGGAGGTGGTCACCTGTCTGTACCACAGATCAAAAAGGTTAAGTGAGCCTGCACTTGAGCCCAGATAGGTAGAATCCCAGATCAGATATGAGTCATTCGCTCTATCATATCTTCTTGTAGAGAGGCAATCAATAGAGGGCCTCTCAAACTTACTGCATTTTCCTTACTTTAGGCATTTAAGTTAATTGCCTTCTAGGACTTAAGCAGTTCATGTTCATGAAACAACTGCATATGAGTCATGAAGTACAACCCAGCACTAGTAGTCAGAGAACCAAAGACCATTGCCATTGAGTCCTTTCCAAGTCACCACCGCCCTTTAGGACAGAGTGGAGCTGTTGCGGTGTCTTCCTGAGGCTGTCATCCTTTACAGGAGCAGAAGTCTTATCTTTCTTCTTCGGGGAAGCAGTAACCTCAGACTCAGTACTATCATAGCGACCCAACAGGACAGGACAGAACTGCCCCTTGGGTTTCTGAGACTGGGGCTCTTTACGGGAGGCTGCTAGTGGTTTCAAAGTGCTGATCTTGTTGTTAGCATCCCAGCTCGGAACCACCAGGCCTCCTAACAATACCAGAAGGCTCTGAAATTAAAGGGTTCAGAGCTCTCAGGCACAGGCAAGCTTCACTATCTTCCTCTAACTAGGGTACACAGGGGACATGTGTCTGCAGGTCACAAGTCTTTACTGGCATGCATCTGAAGCACCTGGGACCACAGAGTTCAAAGTGAAGGCATTCTATAGTGAGTTGGTCAAAGAGGCATGTGACAAGCCTTAATGGTAGAATAAATCTTTGCCCTGCTCTTCCATACCTCCACTAATGAACGTTGTCAAAACTGAAACCAAAATACAAGATCATGATACTCAGTGCCTTCAGTTTCTTTCCACATGTCGTTCAGTGCCTTCAATTTCTTTCAAACGAGCAGTGATTTCATTGGTAGGAATATTCTGAACAATTTAGCATTTGTACTCATGACCTAGTTAATGACACTTTTCATAGGGTCCGCTTCTAAAGAAATAAGGGCACATGTTTAGGATCTGTTTCATACAGAGGGACAAAACAAGGGAATTGGGTTACAAATTTTTTTGTTATAAAATTTTATTATGAAAGCCCAGTCCCACCAGAGCAGTGATGCAAAAAGAAGAAGAAAAACAGAATGTCCAGTCAGTCTGAAAATTTGACCTAGCATAGCTAGAGTATCACCTGTCATGATAGAAAATAATTTTTTCTTACCTCAATGAAATTCTGCTTTGGTTGATGCAAAAGATTAAAAAATGTCTGTCCCATAGAATGTGACTTTCTATGCTGCGATTTGATATTGGCATATGACAAGCCACATTTGTAAATATGGAAGTCCTTTATAGGAAAACATACCGCAAATAGGCATCAGCCATTTTCTCTTGTGTCTCATATAAGGTTAAAGAAACATATTTGCAATTCCGCACCCCCCCCCCCGCCACCCAAAATTTTGATCTTTGGTTTTTATTAGAAAACATTTAGATTTCTGCAGGCAATTATTTGATAATCAAAAGTCTTTCACGTTGTGTGATATATCTCTCCTTTTTGTCTTTTCACTATTGTTTTCTAGCAAAACTATTCATAATTACTACAATTTCTACGACTGCCATCTCATCTAATTTGGGGCCAATGTTGCATGTCAGATCCTGCTGGGGTTGTATGAGCTTCACACGTAGGCTTTGGAGTGCTAACCAAAAAGACAGCAGTTCAAGCCCACCAGCCTCCCTATGGATGAAAGATGGAGCTGTTTGTTCCTTCAAAGAGTTGTGGTCTTTGAACCCCTATATTGAGCCTCTCTGTGAGTTAGAATCAACAGTGGGTTGGGGTGTTTTACTTGGGAGAGGGGTAGTGGTAATTTTAATCTTTAAAATTTGTTTTCTCAACAAATTATTTATTTTGCTCCACTCAGTGGACACCCATCGTGCAATTTAAGATAAACCTCCTTCCCATCTGTTTTTTCTCATGTTTTGGTCATAATAGTAATATCTTCATTCCATTTTGAATCAGTGGCATGTCTTCATTTTAACTTTTAAAAATGTATCTCTGTTTCTAAGTTGAAATGATTTAATGATAGTATAATGAAAACAACAACACTGCATTTAATTACCAATTATTATTTAAATAGGTTTCACCACAACTCATATGGTGTACATAAGACACAGATAAACACATGACAATGTTGTAGTGTTGTGTAGGTTAAAATCGCTTGAACTGCAGCCATCTGTTAAAATTGACTGGATTGGTGTGATACTATGTAACTCTGGAAACAATGTACTCAGCAGTCATGTGCACCACCAGACAGCAATCAAATCTTTGGCAGTGTAGTGACTAAAGTGCAGCATAACCCAACTAAAATGATAAAGTTGTGTTTTACAGACGGGGAACAAAAAAGCTACACTGCTTTACTTTTTAATTTTATTCAGATTTTTTAAAATGTATTTTCTGAACTCCACCAACCACATTTTAGAGTGGCTTTCAGATTGGATAGGACCTCTCTAGAGGCCAGGCAGACTGTAAGCGCAATTGTCAGGAGTGAACATGTTCGTCTTCAAAAACAAAATAAAAACTCATTACCACCCATTCAACTCCAACTCATAGCCACCCTCCAGGACGGGGAGAATTGCCTGTGGGTTTCCGAGAAGGTAGCTACAAGGGCAGAAAGCTTGTCTTTCTCTGGAAGAGTGCTTAGGGTTTTCAACTGCAGACCACGTGGTTGGCAGTCACAGCGTTTTCCCAGCCCAGAGGCGAGGAGTGCCTGGACCACATCCAGGCAGAGTTTGCTCTGTTCAAATGAGATCAGGGGTACAGTGCAGTACTTCGTGGGCAGTACTTCAAGGAGAGACCGGATGAATATATGATTGGCTATTGGTACATCCCATTTGCCAGTGGCTTCAGGAGGTTTAATAAAACCTCTGTGAGTCCACTCTGTTGAGGGGCGGGGGGGGGGGGGGGTGGTGCTGAAAAGTTGTGGGCATCAACGTGTGACTCCACTCACAGCAGTTCTGAAAGTGTTTTCTTACTTGTGGTGTTAATCTGTTTCATAGATTCGAGTTAAGATGAGGTTGTCAGAACTGGTAATTCCTAACCAGCACTCCCAAGGATAGCGCTCAAGACAAGCCTAGGAGCTGGGGATATGGGTGAGACCCTGGCGGGGGGTGGGGGTTGGGGCTCTGAGGAGAGCTCTGAGGCATGTTTGCAGCAAGACACTCTACTGACTCCCAGCAAAACCACGCTCGCTCCGTTCTGGGCCAAAGGGCCCTCACCCTAGCTAAAATAACGCAGAACTCACAATTTCTCCAGAACTATTATTTGTTTGAATCAATTTTCTTTTTAGGGCTAAAAATAGAATTTTTGAGAAACAGGAGCGGCAGCCTGACAGGATTTCAAAGCAGCATTCAGCAGGCTACATTTCCTCTCGGATTAAAAAAAAAGTGTGTGTGTGTGTGTGTGTGTGTGTGTGTGTGTGTGTGTGATTGTCTGGGTGATTGTCTTGATTAAAGATAGGGTAAATTGAAAAAAGAAACCTCACAAACTTGCAAAGTAAAATGTTATTCTTTTAGATTAGGGTGAGTTTTGAAACAGTCCATGACTCTGGCAGCCAGACCCTGCAGAGGTTCATGAGGATGGGAGGAGGCAGCCAGCACAGCAGGGGACCTCGGGGGTGGCTTTGAATGTATCACTGGCTCCAAATGGCTGAGGGTACCTGCCTTCCCTGGGAAACCATCCTCGTTTTGCTTTGATTTTTTTACTAAAGAAAAATCCTGGTAAATGATAGGTAGCATGTGGACCATCGTAGTGTGTGTAACCCCTATGGCCATGCCTTGTCAGGGTTGTCCACTCTCCACAGCTCTAGTGCTAGAACACTTTCCCATACCCATTCAGCCTCTACTCCCCATTCCCAGGCCCAAAGCCCTGTGTGATGGCAGGTGCCACAGAGAGTTCAGACTCAGAGATGCTCCAACTCATACAGCAGAATGAAACCAAGCTGGACCCACACCACCATCACCGTCCCTACCGTGTTACAGTTCCCACTGTGTGGGAGCCCATGGTTGCAGCCACTGTGTCTCATGCAGGGCCTCCCTTCTTTTGCTCACCCTTTCCTTTACTGAGCATGCCCTTTCCTGAGGGCTGGCCCCGCCAGGGAGCATGGCCGAGTTAGTACAAAGACCTGGACTTAGAAAGTAAAATCCACGCACACGCTCAGCCCTCGTTACACTGACGAAGACTGAAGCACAAATTCAAGCGGCCATTTTGGAGGATTCTATGAGCCGACAATCGAATGGCGTAGGAAGTATCAAAAGACGATGGAGGAATACAGAGAGTCCCCAGACCAAATGGAAGTGGTGGGGGTTAGACAATTTCAGGCAACCGCAGATGATAAAGAATTGAAAGAAGAAATACACATGGCACCAAGGGTATTAACAAAGCAGAAAACGACGACAACAAAAAGCTTCCTGCCTCTGAGTTAATTACAGCTCAGAACAACACAATAGGACCAGGTAGAACTGCCCTGTGGGTTTCTGAGAATGCAACTTTTAACGCGAGTAGAAGCTTCCCCTTTCTCCTGGGAAGCAGCTAGTGGTCTTGAACTGCCCACCTGGTGGCTAGCAGCTCAAACACGTCACTCCACCACCAGGCCCAGGGGATTGGCAGCGCATCATCTGTAGGGATTCAACAAATGGATGCAGGACTGAGAGCCCTCACTTGTCGATGGCAGGAAATTTGAAAAACCTAACCAACCAACTCGGAGGGGGGAAAAATTCCAAATCCACGCCTCAAACCCTGCGCAACCGCTCACCTGCTTTCTGTCTCCTTGGATTTGCCTATTCGGCACACTTTCTGCAAATGGAATCATGCAGTGGCTGTCCTCTCATATCTGACTTCTTTCACGTAGCATAACATCGGGTAGCCTGGCTCTCTTTCTGGGTTTTTGAGGACTTTGAAAGGCTCCCTGGTGTGGCAGCAAGAGCCACAGCCCCAAAGCCATACAGACATGAATTTGAATGCAGGTCCTGTCTCTAGCCTTCAGTTTGTTGAACTTAAGAAGGAGAATAATGATGTTCACTTTGAGGGTGTCTGCAAGGATTCGTTTTTTGCTAAGCCACCAACCAGTCCTGAAGCAGCCCCTCTGTGCCAGGGAAGGCTTCAAGGACAGTCTGGTGGGCTACATCAAAAGAGCTCTTTATTCTTGTGGGACTTGATTCCAGTGGAAAAGACGGGTAGACACCCAGGAGTGAATCAATAGAAGAGTGATTGTCCAGCCCAGGTGCACTGAGGACCTTCTGACTCATGGCGACTTTGTGTGGCTTCCAGGTAGAGCTAAGCTGTTCTGTGTTTCTGATCTTTGGAAGTCGATTAACAAGCCTTTGTTCTGTGATGCCTCTGCGTGGATGTGAACCTCCAGTCTTTTGGGTTAGTTGCCAAGTACTTAGCTCTTGGTGCCACCCGGGGACTCCGGGTGAGCTGTGCCCGGCTTGAGGAGCACAGGATTCCCTGAGCAGACATCAGCGAATCAGAAAACCAGCTTTGTGAAGAGCTGGGGCGAAAAGGGACTGTTCGTGTTAAAAGAACAGCAAGAGGAAAGTGGGCAAGGACTTGGAAAACCATTCAAGGAAGAAAAGGAAGCCAGTGTGGCTGAGAGGGAGTGTGTCTGGGATGGAGGGGGGCCTGTGGTCAGAACGCTAACACAAGGCCAAAGCCCCCCGTGTCGTGCTTGCACTTACTTCCAGGAGCCATGGCAGCCAGGGGACGGCTTTAAGCCAAGGAACTCTGGGTTCTCCTTTAGAAGACACTACAGCAACGGTGTGGAGCAGGGGTCTTCAAACTATGGCCCGCAGGCCACATGTGACCCACCCAGGACAATTAGCTGGTCCACCAGGTGTTTTTGTCGCCGCTGCTGCTCTGCTTAGCAGCCGACTCATCCCGGGTCCACGATGAATTTGTTCATAGTTGTTTTTGTTTTTTTAACTATAGTCTGGCCATCCAACGGCCTGAGGGACAGTGAATTGACCCCCCCCCTTTTAGAAACTTTGAGGACCCCTGGTGTGGAGGGTGATGTGAACAGAGACTGAGAGATTAGTACGGAGGTGATAGCTAGAGTCAAGAAGTGAAAAATTAGAGATATTGCAGACTTGTACTTCGGTAGGGACCCAACCTAGGTGTGAAAGATTCCATTACATAAAGCAGAAGAATCAGGATAAATGAAGCTAAATGAGGTAAAGTATGTCATATGCCTAACAGTACCTAGGAACTGGTATTGACCTCATATGCCATTTCCTAACCCCTCCTCCCCACAACCCATGCACATACCCTGAGGCCTTTGTGGTGCTGAGGAAGAATCATACAAAGGCCTCTATCATCTGGGTTTTTCTCACCCCTCTATCATGAGGGATACATGGGACCTGTCCACTGGGGAGTGGGGTGGGGGGGTGTCACTGTTTCCGGTGTTCCTGAGCCCTCAGAAGAATGGATCTGCCATTGGAACATGTGGTATCTTCTGAAAGGGATGGTCTTCAGGAGGAGACAGAGCACTGCAGCTCAGGGTGACTGATGCCGCTTTCTGGGCAGAAGGTGGGAAAGTGAGAAGGGTATGATTCGTGCCTCTTCTGGTTTCCAGAACCCTTTGGGAAAGGATTCCTTCCTCTGCTCTCCTGTTTCACGTCCAAGCTTCACTGGACATACAAACAGAACCACACTCACTGAGTGGATGCTGACTGATAGTGACCCAATAGGACAGCAAAGAACTGCCGCCGTGACTTTCTGAGATCAACTCCTATGGGGAGTCAAAAACCCCACCTTTCTCTGGAAGAGCGACTAGTGGTTTTGAATTGTTGACCTCACAGTTAGCAACCCAAGGTGTAACTGCTACACCCGCCACCAGGTCTCCCTCACTACTTCACACTGGTTTCATGCTCGTCTTCACTGGCTACAGCAAGACAGTCAGCTCTGCCCCCTATTCCTGGCGCAAAGATGCCACTCAATCAATGTCTACGTAATTGGTGACTTGGTATCCAAACTCATTAAGCGGTCTTAATGCAGAGAATCTCCTGAGCCACGAGGTTGTCTTCTGTAACATGGGGAGGATAGCAGTCTCTCTCTCTCTCTCTCTCTCTCTCTCCCAAAAGACTATGGATTAAGTCAGACAGTGTATGTCCTTCCCTTAGCCCAGGCACCTGGCACATCACAAGCCCCTGATAAAAGTTTGCTACTTAAATATATAATAAATAATAAATTATATATATATATATATATATATATATATACACACATTTAAGTTTGCTATTGTTCCTGTGTTTAGGGGATCTGCTTTGGGGCTTCTTCTTATAGAGTTACTCTGCGTCAGTGATCCCCGGAGACTCTTATTTGGGCTCAGGATTAAGAGGTGACTCTGGAAAGAAGCACTCTGTTGCAGGACCCTGAGCAGGCCTTCCCAGGCCTCGCCATCACCAGGGACTAGAAAGGAAAATTAATAAAGTGCCTCAGGTTTACAGCCAGCTCCTTTACAGGCGTATTTCCCGCGCATTGTGCAGCAGTGGAGACATGAGGGAGCACAGATGCCAATGGGGGGGTGGGGGTCATGTTCACGGTGGCCAACATAAATATGTTTGTGGGGGAAGGCAGACTAAAGGCCTACAGGCCTGATGTTGACAGAAACCACATTTCTGTTTCATACATGACTTCATCCTAGGAACAATAACAGATCACCCCCAGGCCTGCCAGGGATCGGGAGAGCAGGGTTATCTGTACCTATGCATGCCAGGAAACTCCCGGGAAGGGGCAGCCTGTACATGACCCTGTGCAGCTGCTCAAATACCAATGACATGGCTGAAGAAGAAACTTGGCCCCCCAGAAGCAAGTGGGGTTTAGCTCCTAGCTCTGCCAGGTACCAGCTCTGATGGAGGGTGCAGCTGGAACTGAGGTCTTCCCAAATGGCAAGGCTGTCAACACTGTACCTCCAAAGAATAGTTGCGGGGAGTAAGTAAGATCATGTCACTCTGGTAACCGAAAACACCCAAACGGGACTCACAACCACCAGGTCAGTTGTTCCGTCTCAGAATGACCCCATCAGACGGAGGAGAACCTCTCTGGGCTTCCGACCTGGAACATCTTTAAGGGAGCAGAAAAATCTCATCTTTCTCCCCTTGAGCAGCTGGTGGATTCCAACTGCTGACCTTCTGGTTAGCAGCTCAAGGCTTAACCCACCATGCTACCAGGGCTCCTCCATGAGGTACAGGAGGTATCCTCTCTGCTCTCCTCCCACCATCACCCATAGTGCCAACTCCTGACACCACCCCGAGCCTCAGAGACCCCGTTCCTCACTCACCCCCAGTTAGTGAACTTCTTTGGCTACCGTTGTTCATTGCCATCAAATTGAGTCCCCTGTGTGCGTGACGGGGCCATGGCCCCTTGGGATTTGGGAAGCAGCTCACCAGCCCTTTCTTCCGATGTAATTCACTGGGTTCAAACCGCTAACTCTCCAGCTTGCCCTGGAGCACTTAACTGTTTGCACCCTTCAGGGACACCTTGTAGATCTTCTCATTTTAATTGGGCCATCCGTAAGGGGTGCAAAGACTTCTGGGTTGAGAGCATGAAAACTCTTCAGAAAACATTGGAGATAAGCATTCACTGACCACCTGGGTCATTTTTCTTGCCCAGCTCCTCCTCTGCCTGCCTGGTTCCCTCCATCTGCCCACTGGTTTCACCCATTTTCCCCATCACCAATGGCAGTGTGCAGCGTTGAAGGCATGGGGGAACTTGTGCAGGCCAGGGTGGAAATTCTCATCCTGTAAATGGAAGCCCTTCTCGAGTTTTATGATCCGAGGCTGAAGCTGAGCAGTTTGCCACTCTCCACCTCCTACTTTCTTCCCCTGGAAGTTTCCATTGGAAATCCCCCAGCTTTGGGTTGAACACTTGGCTTGTAATCTTGGAGACATTCAGCACACACCCCACAATTAAGACTTTGCAACGCCATGCAGTGTTCCTTGAGAGAAAGTTAGATGCAATTAGATCATTTGAAGATGGATTAGCCTGCCATCTGCACAACATTAAGAAAAATCACGTTGGCAAATGACGGGCCTCTTTGAAGAGCTCTGAAGGAAAGCCACTAATGAGCTCGATGCTGGGTACCCCACCCCCCACCCCTGCTCCCAAAGGGTTAACATGATTTGTGGGAAAGTTGGAGGGGGGGGGATTCCCCTGAGGTATTAAAATGCTGTGTCAGAGATTTGTAAGCTCTCCTTTGTAGCTCTGCCCCCGGGCCTGGCTCACTTCAGTTGAGATCAGGTTCATGAGAGCGCTGTTGTTCCTTGGCAGTTCCTAATGAGGGTACAGTCTGGTGCTTGACCAGTGAAGAACAGCTGTTATTATTATTGCAAAAATACTGAAGAATTGAGTCAGTAAGGAAAGGGACATCTGCTGAGTTTTCTTGTCTTGGTTTGGTTTTCCTGTTCAATGTTCATTTTTCCTTCTTTTGACAAGCGCAGCTTGCTTGCTTCCTTTAGAGAAAATCATTTCACTTCTGATTTCAGTCTATCTAGGGTTGACCCTGTTCCCAAATCAGGACCGAGGCTGCCCACTTGGTGTGCTTGAGCGTCCAACACTACCAGAAGCCACTGGGCTTGCCAGGTACATACAAACAGGCTCTATAAACAACCCTAATCCACCTTTATTTTTTGCCTCTGCCAGATAGATTTATTACCAGCAATGCTGAGGCCTTATTACGTAATTTGAAGAGTAAAGAACCACTTACTGCAGTATATGTTTTGAAGTGGTAGACAGGAACCACACAGACAGTAGCCTTACCTTCCAGGAACCAACAACCTTAGAGAGCCCCATCTCAGGTTTATTAACTATTTGAAGAATAAAACAATGTGGAGTCGAAGTACATGAGCTAGTGGGTGAGTTCTGTGGGAGGTCAGGGAGGGGGAAATTGAGGTGGGTATGTGGGTTTTGCAGGGGAAGAGGATGGACTTGAAAGGGGTCCTAGAGGGAGCGGATTGGTGAGACCCAAAGAAGACGGTACTCTGCTGGAGGTACCGGGAGAACACAGTCAGAGGAGCAGAAAGACAGGAAAGGAAGCCCAGTCTGCCCCCAGCTAAGGTAAAGAGTTTCTGTGGATAAGAAGTAGGAAGTAGATTTTGACACATGTAGGCAGAGCAGAGGCCGGAGAACTGGGAACTCCACCATGAGAAGTTTGAATTTCCCTGGATAGCTGAATTTTTATTTACCAGGGGGGTAATGATAGACTTGCTCAACATGTGTTTGTCAAGATAAAATTGGGTTGCCTATGTGAGATCCCAGGAGCCCTGGTGAGATCGTAGTTCTGAGTTGGGCTAGTAACCACCAGGTCGGCAGTTTGAAAATCACCTCTGGGGAAAGATGAGGTTTTAGACACCCATAAAGAGTTCCAGTCTCACAAACAACAGAAGCAGTTCCACTGCACCCTATAGGGCCTCTGTGAGTCAGATTTGACTCCAGGACAGTGAGGCGAGAACACCTAGGACAACACCTGAAACACACTAACAATGGTGTCTGTTGAGCATGACTGATGTCATGGGGAGTCCCTATGTATAAGTCCAGGTAGACTAGTGGAACAAATTTCAGAGACACGCATATGGATATAAGGGAAGGGTTTATATACAAAAGGAATGGAACACTGAGAAAGCATCCCAACCCAGTCCAGTTCAAAGTCACAAGTCTGATATTGACCCATGTGCCCGACACCAGTCTATAATGTCTCTTTCTGACTCACGAAGTCACAGGTCAGTGGGTGCAGAATCCTAGCACTGATAGGGGTCTCAGTGTGGCCGCCCAAGCTTCAGAGGTCTGGTTCCATCAGGGCAAAGCCATGTGGTCTCTCCGCTGGCGCCTCCAGCTTCTCAGACGCTGCCATCTTGTCTTGTCCGTGATTCATTGTCTCTGGGACTAACTCCCAACAACTGGGGAGATAACTTCTCATCTTCACGAGGGAAATATTGCGAGATTTCCCAGATGTATCAGGAAAAAGCCATGCCCACACAGAGGCCTCATTGGCTATTCAATGGCTATCTCCAGATTAACAGGCTAGACTCCACCCCGACGTCTCAATCATGAAATTAACATAAGCACATGACTGCCACACCCTGGCATGCTGAATCTGACTTGTGCTCATATTTTCATTTCTACGTACACAGCCAGTAGGTTTTATCAGAGCTGAAGTTCTCTATACAGGGAGATCTAAATATATTGTCTGACCACCTCACAATTATGAGTGCTAATATTTTGAGGCTCATGTGAAAGAGTTTGAACGTAATATAAATCACACTACAGACTACTTGGAAGATAGATTAAAAGAAGAAATAAATATACACAACCCCACAACTATCTCCAGGACAGCCTTGGCTTTCATAATCTATCAGCAGCTAAGGATGGCAGCTTCCAGGCTTACCAGTTCACTACAGCCTGCTGGTGGGTAAGGGGCAGTAGCCTCCCTCCGGTTTGCTTTCTCATCCACCCAGCTGAGAAGTCGGCAGCAGCATCTTGTGGATTTTTTTCTTCACTTTCCCAGATTAGTTTTGTTTCTTGAGAAGGCTTCAATGAGATAGTTCATGTTTTATTGAACTCCTGCAACTTAAAAAGCTCTCGGTAAAAGTCAACTCTGATTACTGCTTTCCAGCCATTCTCCTCATACAGTCGTCATCGCCATCAGTAGTCCCTCTGTGTGCACAAGTGTGCCCATCTTCTCACTTACCATCGATAGTTTAGCGCCTTTCCATACACATGGTAGCATAACCTTCCTGTGTCGCCTTACCAATATGTGTGTTCTTCTGACTGAAATCACCGTAACTTGTCAACTTGACCCTCCCTCCTTTAAATTGACAGATAATATTGAATTCACCCCTTTATACAGACACACAGACCTCCTCCTAAGGAGTGAGTGTCCATACAGTTTCTTTGAGTTCAAGTTCTGGTTCCTCTTCCTCTCTTTCAGTAAGTGGCAAAAATGACTGACACCCAAGGGAGCAAAGACTTCGGGCAAATTGTGGAATCGACCAGCCACAAGGGAGATGTGCTTGTCCTCATCCCCCTACAGCACATTCCTCTGGGGGGCTCCTCGGTGGGTGTGTCCTCTCTCAGGGGTCTGCACATCAACCCTGGGGCTCCTTCCCTTGTCTTCACTCAGTAAGGAAAATCCCCATGACTTTTAGCTAGGATGCATTTTTCAGACCTCAAGATGTCTTACAATAGAAAAGATTGTTCCCAATAATCTGGGGCAGCCCTTCTCTTGAAGTCCACTTATTAGAATAAGAATTCTCTGAGCACTTCTTCATAAACCTTGAGTCACCTATAAGCACAGTCTGGAGATCTCCTGGCTGACCAACATACAAAGCCCAGGGCAAAGGTGGACTTTCCATTTCTGCCCCTAGTCCTAGAGTCTTCCGAAACCCTGTGGTCGTTGCCTTCAGGAAGCAAGGGGACAACTTGAGGACATTGGAGAATTGTGCTTTCTCCAGATACATGTTCAGGTGACAGGGAAGACACTGGTTGGCATGATTTGGGGATGGACTCAGCCTGCCCATGTCCACTCGAGGCCATGAGAAGAAAAATGGTATTCAGCCTTTGTGTGCAGCCCATAGCAGAAAGGTTCTTGGGGCACAAACTGCCAAGAATAATATCCATAGAGCAGTGAGAGTATTCTGAAAGTCTCAGGTCTATAGGTACTCAGAGCAAGTGATGGAAGCCCATATACTGTTTATAATGTTTGAAAAGTTCTACCACAACCCCTGAAGAAAACATCACTGCCCTTGAGTCCATTCCAACTCACAGTATCCCCTACAGAGGAGGGTAGAAATCCTGCTGTGAGTTTCATAGAATGTCACTCTATGGAAGCAGAAAGCATTCTTTCTCCCAAGGATCAGCAAGCTGGTAGTCTCCAACTGCTGACCTTCCAGTTAGTAGCTCCATGTGTAATAACAATGCCACCAAGGCCCCTAACAGCTCTGCAGCTCTCTGTATGTTTATTTTGAAAAAAGCAGTCAAGACAACTAGCACAACATACTTCCGGTCATCTCATTTCATGTGAAAAACTAGGCAGTACATAAGAAGACTATTAAGTCTGGTGTGGGCAAAGAATATGAAACAATCCAGGGACTTCCAGAGGAATGAGGCAATCTGTTGGAGAAGAAGGCCATCCAGAAGGACAGCTCCTTAGCAACAAGGATGGTGAGACTTCAATGCCTGTGCTTTGGACATGAGAAGGAATCAGAAGGATTAGTCCCCAGAGAGAAGATCATCGTGCTTGCTACCGTAGAGGGCCATTAAAACACAGGGAAACCCAAAAGGAGATGGACTGACCCAGAGACCGCAACCATGAGCTCACATCACACCAGCCAGGATGATGAGGCGGGCGCAGGGCTGGGAAGTGTTTCCCAGCACTCTGAGGTGGAACCTGCTTGACGACACCTAAAAAGCAATAACATCTTAGTAAATTTTGATTCGCTATTTTTAGATGGAAAAAATGATTATTATTTTATTAAAGTCAGAGGAAACTTTTTTTGTTGCTTATTTAGCTATTAGTTACTTGAGAACATAGGAGGAAAAAAATCGTGTGATGTTGGGCAATTATTTGAAGTACTAATATGGTCATTGATGGAACCCTGAGTGTCTGACACTAGAGGTTCCGCCCTTGGTGACGACCGGGAAGGTCAGACATCTCGAAAGGCGGGCTGGGTCATGCTCGGAAAGGTCACAGCCTTGAACATTCTATAGGGTTCAGTTCTCCTTGGCTCACCTGATGTCGTTGCATGAGTTACAGTTGGCTCCGTGGCAACTGAAAATGGCCACACGGTCCTTTATGAGGTGTGTGTGGTCCTGAGCAATGCACTTAAACTCCCTGAGCCTCAGTTTGCTCAGTCATAAAATAGAACTAATATACCCGTCTCATAGGGATGGTTGTGGTGAGGAATAAAAGGCAGTATGCATAGCTCAGAGAGTAGAGGCAAAGTACCTGGCCCGTATTAAGTGTTCAATAAAGAAATTTTAAAGCAAGGCCTTTGGGGGTAGGGAGATGTGAAATTTAGAAAGAATTTTTGTGGTTAAAAAAAAAGTAGCACATTTCTTTGGATATGACTAATGTTGGTGACTTAAGTAACTCTATCACCAAAATAAAATGCCCGCTAAAATTCATTTCTGTTTAGTGACTACTAGGCAACATTCTTTTGAACACTTCCCCACCTGGCATAACATACCCTTTCTCCTCCACCCCTATGGCTGGCCGAGGGCCCTGCGGGCAGAGGTGACGTTGAGCTCTAAGTCTGGGCGGCGAGAAGCTAACAGGCAACGCCTCTGCTGCTCTCTCAAGGGCCTGTTTGATGAGTGGTGGCAGCAAGGCTGCTTTTGTTCGACCCCTCGCGGTGTCTGGCCCACAGCTGAACTCAGAGAGGTTGACTGCTTGGGCCCAACCCTGTTTGGTAAAGGGCAAACAGCACCAAAGTGGAGTCAAGAGTTCGCTGGGTCCCAAGATCTAGCATGGTGGCTTCCCCTCCCCACACCCCACACTCCCTGGGAACCAGTCTCAGGAAATATGAAATCTCCCTTTGGCATTCAAAACCATTCTGAGTTTGGGGAGATACTCTGGAGGTTTGAAATGTGCTAGGTCTGTTGTCATGGCTAGACCCATCAGCACAAACAAGAAAGAGTGAGGGTTGTCTATTGAGCTTTTCACTCATTCATCAGTTAATAATTGGGTCCCTACTAGGCTTCAGGCATTACAGTCAAAGTCAGAGAAAGATCTATGAAAAGATAGCGTACAGGAACCTAATGTAAAAAATTCTGTTTGCAGAATGAGAGATGGGGAATGAGGAATGTAAGCTTCAGACGTGGATAACTCACTAGAAGCTAAGATGTGGAGAAAAGGAGTCAGTACTACTGTTCTGTAGGTAGATAGTGAGATGTCAGGTTGGTTGTTGGTTGGTTGGCTTTGAGATGGAAGAGCGAACACACATGGGTAAATTATAAGAAGGGAGAAACCAAAGTCACAGGAAAAAAGGAATGATGGGTAGAAAAATGTCCTTTATTCTCTTGAGACTGGAAGATAAACAAATGGAGACCAATCGTTTGTAAGATGGGTATTGAAAGGATGGGGTATAAAAGGAGAGGGAAGGACAGGATTTGAACCTTAAAAATCAGACCTGCCTAGTTTCTCTGTTATCTCTGTGGGGTCAAGTCTCCCAAGGAGACTGAGAGGTAAAGGAGTTGTATAGGGGGTGTAATGAATGGAATTACAGCAAATGTTACTTAGAGGGAAAGGGTAAGGTATTGAGAGCCCTTCTGACCCTGAGAAAGGAGAGCATATTCAGAGGAGGCAACATGAGAGTGATGAGACGGTGAGTAGTGGAATGTGAAAAGCAGTCAAATGCATTGAAATGTGCAATTGAATCAAAGAAGAGGTAGTCTTAGAAGAGAATCTTTATAGCTGACATACCTGTCTGCCTTCAAACTTTGAAAGAGGAAGTGGACTTGTCCCACATGGTTTAAGAGACTACAACCAGCTCAGACAAGTGGTTCTCACTAGGACGTAGATCCTACCACTCCCGGAATTTAAAAAAAAAAAGTGTGCCCAATGATGGAGTCAGCTGCCGTGTGAAATTATTTAACAACAATGTTTTGCAGCATCTTTGGAGAGTTTAGTTAAGTGGATTCCTTGGTTACTTGTAATGCTAGGTTTTTATGAATGTGCCAAATATGTTGTTATCATCGTCGTTGTCACCGATGGGTGCCATGAAGTCACTTCTGACTCTTAGTGACTCTTTGCACAACAGAATGAAACCCTGGCTGGTCCTGCATGATGCTCACAAGTGCGGTTATGTTTAAGCCCGTTACTGCAGTCACTGTGTCAATCCATCCATCTCCTTCCTCGTTGTCACTGTCCCTCCACTTTACCAAGCATGATGTCCTTCTCCAGGGACTGGTCTCTCCTAATCACATGTCCAAAGTATGGAATACTAAGCCTCAACAGCCTTCCCTCTAAGGAGTAGTCTGACTGCACTTCTGATTCAGATCTTTTTGTCCTTTTGGCAGTCTATGGTACTTCCTATATTCTTTGCCAACCCCATCATTCAAATACATCAAGTTTTTCTTTGGTTTTGCTTGTTCTGTGCCCAACTTTCACATCATATGAGGTGATTGAACTTACCATGGCTTGGGTCAGGCACATGTTAATCCTCAAAGTAACGTCCTTGTTTTTCAGCACATTAAAGAAGTCTTGTGCAGTGGATCTTATGTGCCCAATTAATGCTGCTTCCGTGAACACTGATTGTGGGCCAACCAAGATGGAATCCTTGACAACTTCAACCTCCTCTCCATTTATCATGATGGACCTGTTGGTCTAGCTATGAGGAATTTGGTCATCTTTACATTTAGTTGCAGTCCATACTGAAGGCTGCAACCCTTGATCTTTATCAGCAAGGACTTCAAGTCCTCCTCACTTGAGCAAGCAAGGTTGTGTCATCTGCAAATGGAAGGTTGTTGACAAGCCTCTTCTAATCCTGATGTGCTATTACTCTTCTTATAGTCTAACTTATCTATTTATTTGTTCAATGCACAGACTGTGTGAGGATAATATGGTATGAGGATACAGACCTGATGCATACCTTTTCTCATAGTAAGCTCTGCATTAATTATGCCTTTGTTCTGTATGCATAACTGCCTTTTGGGGTTTTTGTTTTCTGTGGTTTTGGTAATTGAAAAAAAACTTTAGTGAGCATTAGCCAGCTGAACCAACTTCACATGATTCCGATTTTATTGACAATATCTAAATCTTTAGAGTCAAGATCCAATCAGACATATGCTTCCTTTTCTCCACCAGGCCTAATCATGGTGTTAACCTTGGCCACATTTGCATCATAGAATTTCTTCACAGCCAGTTTGATCTGGTGATTGTTGCCCTTGAGATCCTCAATGTCTACAAGTGTATTATTATCTTTGGTCTTCTTCAAGGCTGACTCAGTAATCAGGGGAGTTTGGTAGTAGAGTGATCAAGCTTGTTTGATCCTGGGGCCACTCTTCTGAGGATATTTGAGCTGCTTTCTTAGTCTCAATGTCTTGGACCTTGGGAAGGTGAGTTACATACAAATCTTCTTTTTAAATGGGTGGCTGTGGATGCCTTTCAGGATAGCATTCTTGGCCTTCTAGCTTATTTTTGCTTTGACTTCAGTTTGAGAAGTGTGGGGGCAGGGGCTTATGTGTTTGTCTTCAGTGTCATCTTAGTTTTAAAAAAAAAGTTTCAAAGCTGCCTCTGGATCCATGCACAGGTGCCGTGTGGGCACTATTAAGTGTTCTGAGCTTCCCACACTTCCCAAGGCTATCCATAGTTTGTTTTGATCCACACAGTCAAATGCCTTTCCATAGTGGATAAAGCACAAGTAAATATCTTTCTGGTATTCTCTGCTTTCAGCCAACATCCATCTGACATCGGCAATGATAGCCCTTGTCCTCTTCTGAATCTGGCCTGCACCTCTGGCAGCTCCCTGTCAATGTACTCCTGCAACATTTTTTTGATGATCAGCAAAATTTTACATGCATGGGATTTTAGTGATACTGTCCTATAATTTGAGCATTCTTGCGTTAGGCTGGGTTGACTAGAGAAACAAATCCAGAGGCACTCATATATGTATAAGAAAGAGTTTCTTTTTTTCTGTTTCTGTTTTTTTGGCATCACTGCCCTCTGGTGGGAGTGGGAGGCCCAGCCTTGCTCCTGGAGAGCTGCTGCTGGATTTGAACCGCCAAGCCAGTGGACCACAGTCCTAGACTCAACCACTATGCCACCAGGGCTCAGCCCAAGAAAGAGTTTTGTATCAAAGAGTAACTATACATTAAGGGAACATTCCAGCCCAGTCTAGATCAAGTCCATAAGTCTGATATTAGCCCATAAGTCCAATACTATCCATAAGTCTCTCTTCAAATACAGGCAGCACATACAATGATTCGGGATGCAGGAAGATCAAAGGCCAGTGGGTGCAAGATTGTGTGGATCCAGTAGAAGTATTTCTACATTGGCATGGATTTCCACATGGCTCCTCCAGCTCCCTAGTATGGCTCCTCAACAGGAAGGTGCAGCAAAGAGAGAGTGTGGCCCACCTCCTGAGAGAAAGACAAGTTCCCAGAATCCTCATGAGAAGGTCACATCTACCTGGAGGCATCACCAGGTTGTGAGCTGTTTGATAAGCTAGCCTCCACAATTCTGTTGGGCCACTTTTCTTTGGAATGAATATAAATATGGATCTCTTCCAGTCAGTTAGCCAAGTAGCTGTCTTACAAATTTTATGGGATAGATGAGGTAGTTCTTTCAGTGCTTCATCTTGTTGAAACTAACTGTTGGCATTCCACTTATTCCTGGAGCTTTTATGCCTTGCTCATGCTTTCAGAGCATCTTGGTCATCTTCCTTCTGCACCATTGATGCATGGTCAAAGGCTACCTCCTGAAATGGTTGAATGTTGTTTCATTTTTTTGGTACAGTGACTCTGTGTATTCTTATCATCTTCTTTTGATGCTTCCTGACCATGCCATCTTTTGCCCATAGAATCTTTCAATATTTCCACTCGAGATTTGAATTTTTTCTAGAGTTATTTCGGTTTAAGATATCCAGAGTGTGTTCTTCCTTTCTTGGTTCTCTTAATTCTGAGTCTGTACATTTCATTATAGTATTTGGTTTTGTTTTCTCAGGTTGCATTTTAGAATTGTCTGTTCAGTTTGTTGAGTTCAAATTTTCTTCCACTTTCCTAAGCTACTCTGTAATTCATCACAGGCTTTAGCACCTCATGTATACATTTGAATTTAAAATATGAGCTGATACCACATTGTGGATGGATCCCGAGTTTACTCATGTGTATGGTTTAATGCAAAAAAGCATCCATTTATGATTTCATGCAAAAAAAAAAACCTAACAGCTGAAACACTTGGGTAAGTTGGTAAAAAAAAAATCCAGTCTTTAATGTGATACCAAGGCTCACGAAGAAAGCAAATGTTTTGAGAATTATGATCACAACAATGTACAAATGTCCTTGACACAATGGATGGATGGATAGATTATGATGAGAGTTGTACGAGCCCCCAATAAAATGATTTTTTTAATGTATAAAGACTTTTAGAGGTTAATATTTTATATTATGACTTATTATCTTCTGCATAAGGTCAGAAAATTTATCAGTTTCCAAATATTGAATAGTAGTTGTTTGAGGATTGTGTGCATGATATTATCTAGTGAGCAGGAATGATGTCTGTGTAATACCTATGTCCACTATGTACAAATTCTTTCTTGCGGCAGATAAGGAGAGCACCCTTAGCTACAGTGGCTCAAAGTGAGGCTCTGTTCATCCCTTATTTAAAGGCCTCTTCTCTCAGGTTTTGAGTCCTAATCTCCATTTTCTCTATCTTGTTTTCCATTTGCACCACCCACCCACCCACCAGTCCACACAAATGGTTGCTCTCTTGTTTGGAACCTGCTCATTTATTTCAGTTGTTCTCAGTGGCCATTGCTTTTGATAAAACCTCAGTGGGCATCAACATTTTTGGTTGTCCAGACTGGAGAGTGGGTGGAGGGCAGGAAAGTCCAATCATGCACAGGACAGCCCCTGCAGCACAGGATTATCTCGTGGGAATTGGAAAGAGTGCTGAGGTGGAGGAGCGCTGGTGTACTTTGAAGTTTTCTTTCTCAATTAGCTGTCATTCATATCATCTGTAAACTCTCATATGCCTACTTCTGTTTTCTTGTTGAAGGCTCGCTGCATGCCTGAATGCTTTGCCTCTGTAAGCTATCATACCTTCTCCATTGTTTTTTTCAAGCTGTAATCATAATAAGCCGGTTGGGTGGGGGTATTTTTTAACTCTCTTTAGCTAGAAAAGTGACTTTCCTGATTGGATTCCAAGTGAGACACAGATCCCTCTCTGGGTGAGGCCATGATGCCCAGGCTTCCAGAAGAAGAGCATCAGACATCTCCAAGTGCAGCTGCTTGGGACTGAGCTGCCAGGAGGAGTGCCGGTGCAGATAGGGCCACCATGTGCCAGTCTTTGGCTTTGGAAGACTGGGTATGATTTGAACGATTGGGTATTAAAACTGGTCCATGAAGGATCTCAGCAACTTTGCCAGTCTAGGACAAAAGCAAGGCAGTTGTACTAATAATGCAAACTTGACATAAGCACAGATATTGTCATCACCCTGTTCTGCTGAATCAATTCAGACACGTCGTGATCCTGTGGGACAGAGTCCAAACCAAGCCACACTCAATGCTGACTCATAGCAACGTCCTGTGGGTTTCTGAGACTGTAACTGTTTTCGGGAGTCAAACACCCAGCCTTTCTCTTGCAGCAGAGCGGTTGGTGGTTCTGAACTGCCAACCATGCAAATTGCAAGCCAACACATAACCACTACCCCATCGAGGCTCCCATAGGACAGAGTAGTACTGCCCAGTACAGCTTCCCAAGCAGTAAATCTTGACTAGAGCAGCTCACCAGGTCTTTTATCCATAGGGATCACAGAGGGAGAAAATAGCACCTGCCTTAGTGACGCCTCAATTTCTGACCTTCAGAGAGGTCTCCAAGAGTTCATGCTACATACCATGCACCTGTAGTTCCAACCAGGCTGAAGTTTCTGTGAATCAGATCATCAGTGGGTCTTCTATGCCCTAAAGAGTCCACGACCCAACATGTATAACTTGACCCAATAGAAATAATGAGAGACTGAGATTCCCCTCCTTTTATTGTACTTTTTTTTTTTTTTAGGCATCACTGCCCTCAGGTGGTGGGAGTAGGAGGCCCAGCCTTTGGTCCTGTGAGCTGGAATTGAATCTCCATCCCAGTGGGCCGCAGTCCCGCTTGCAACCACTACGCCACCGGGGCTCAGCCCTATTGTACTTTTCATTAGCTGGGTGGCTCAGGGAAATCATTCAAACTCCTAAAACCTAGGTTTTCTCTTCTCTGAGTCTATTATGAGAAATACAAATACACTTATATGTGGACAAAGCTTAATGCAAAGATATGTATTGCCTCATTACTTCATATTAGATAAAATTATAAAAGAGGTGAATTATGATATCAACATACTAGAACATTATGTTTCTAGGCAAATGAATGTCTATGAAGTTTTATTAACAAAAAAAAAAGTTTGTGCTTTAATATCCCGACTAAGAAGCAGGACACTAAATTACGAACACCCATATACATACAGCATGATCTCAACTATATAAAATATGTGCAGAGAAGGTCTGGAAATAATCCAAACTATTACCAAAGGTTTCTACTTCCTTTGATGTTTGTACACATATGAAAAATAAGAGTAAATTCTTTCTGGTCCACAGTAATTTCTTCTCCCTTTAAAAGCAGGGCTAATCGTGGTCAAGTTTGAGAAGAGTTGATCTGTAAATCTGGCCAGAATGCGAGCTGGAGACAACTATTTTGACATCATGACTGGTGCAGCCCAGGCTGATAAGTGTGTAAGATCATCTAGGATGAGCCTGAAGGGTGAAATGAGACAAGTACCAATGACGGAACCCTGGGGAACGTCATCGTTTAGAGAATGGGTGTGGGAAAGGAGCCAGGCAAGGGAATGGGTAAGTTGCAGTACCCCCATTTAAGATAAGATCTACATGAATTTAAACAGCAACAGTGTGGAAAGAGAGGGAATGATCAAGCTGAAAAACATGTTAAAAGAAAGTAAGAGTCACAGATGGGCTAGAATAGATAAGAGACATGGGAAAGCCTAAGATAAAAATTGTTTTACATTCTCCAGTCTGAAAAAAAAATGCCAGCATGCAGATACCTACGACAGAGGCAGGATAATCGGGTAGTGATATGTGGCAAGGGAATTAGATTTATGATGGGGATATTCATGTTTCGTAGTTTTGTACATGATACATTTCCGATCTCCAAAAGAGAACCTGCTGGAAGTAGTGCAATTACCTGACATCCTCCAGCAGCAACACCTTGGGGATCTGCCGTGGCATGCAAGATGAGGTCATCCTTTCTCGAGATTCCTCCCAACCACAGATTGGAATTTGATAGCTTCGTCTTTCTGCCTCGCGAAGGAGTCCTATTATGATCAGCCATTCTCTGGAGCTCCTCCTTGGACTCGTCAAGGTTACCATGAGCTAAGGCTCTCCCTGTGCAATCCTCTTCCTTCCCATCCTCCTTTCACAGACATCACACCTGCACTGTGTGCTGTCGTCTCTCCCTGATTGCCAAGTTCCATATCACCAAATTTCTTCTGCAAACATCTCCAAGAAATTTCTTGCACTGTCTACCCTATCTTGCCATTTGTTTCCTGGAAGGTCAGAATGGAAAGAAACGGATGGACATCCAAATGGAATTGGTTAGGGAGGGACATAATGCAAGTCTTCAGAAAACTGAAGACTGGGTAGTAAATTAATTGCCAGTTTTCTGTAACAGCATAAGCAGAGAGGAGCATGGACAAGCTAGATTTGCATTTAGGTGATACTCATAAGTGAGAGGAGATATTGGAGGAAGATAATTCAGGATTGGGAGGAAATTCTGATTGTTAAAGAATGAAGGGAAACTGGATGCAAGGTTATAGAAGCAATGAGAGGTGCATTTGGAGCAGGAAGAGATAAATGGATCAGAGCTCTCAGAAGAAAATCTGAGTAGGGACTGACATCTTGCATAAAGAGATGGAAATTGTGATTGATCATCAGATTTATTTGAGGGAGAGTTGGTGGCAAACTTATAAGAACTAAAAAGTGTAGTGGGAAGCAATGCATCTAGTGGTAGTAGAACCTGCATTTCAGAATGGAAGGAGAAAAATTGGGCTAACTGGAGATAATGATATCAATGCCTGTGTGTGTGTGTGTGTGTGTGTGTGTGTGTGTGCGTGTGTGTGTGAGAAGACATCTGGAAGAAGCCTCTGAACGTGCTAGAGAGAACAGATGATTGGGGTTAAAGTCCTAGAGGCAGGCAATGGAAAGAGAAAGCACCTGGAGTCGGTTAGTGAGTTTAAATGTGAAGAAGAAAAGGCCTCTTCTCTGGACCTCATAGCAAAGAAGAGTAGAATAATGATGGAGAAATAATGGATGGCAGTGAGGAGTTTCACATTCAGCATGCCTGTTAAGGATTGAGTGGCACAGCCATGTTCTGAGCATACGGGCCACCAACTGGAGCAAGTGTGTAAAGAGGGGAAGTCAATCAGTAATCACAGTACAGTTGGCATACAGAGTTATTATTGAAGAGATGTGATTGGGTGAAGAAAAATCCGACTTCAAATGGCATAAAGTTGGTCCTCTGTAAAAGTATCAGTCCAAAGACTAACTCTTATGGACAGGAAGAGACTAATGACTACTGGCATTTCTCTTACAGCTTGAATTTTCTCAGCTCCAATATAGCTTGAGTGTTCAGAGAAACAGACGGACATTATAAGGGCCTAATTAGGAGCTCTCCTAGGAAAAGAGCTAATACCATAGCTACCCACTTGCTTTGTTCGAGTAAGGGTGCCCTTTATTTATGTTAGTAATGGGTGACAAGGATGAAAATCTGAGAACCACCACGTTCCATGCCAGAGCAGGCATGATCAGAGAAGAAATACTGCAACTCTTGATCAAAAGCTCTTGATACTTTAAAAGTCTGGATTTGCATAGGAACCATGATGGTGTAATTAAGGACGTAGCCAAAAAGTTGACGATAAAAATATACCAGGCATTCCAAGGAAGGAACACATGATATTATGCATTCATAAAGATGACAGCCTTGGAAACCTTGTGGGTAGTTTGACTGGCCTGCAGGCTCAATGGGCTTGGTTTGGGGTTAGGTGGAGGTTGCATAGCGTTTATGCTGGTTCCCCAATACTTAGAACTATAAAAGAAACATCTATTGTTGACATTCTTATAAGGAGGGTGACTTTATGGTTGTTAAATCTGAAGGTGCCTACTCCCCGGTGTCTTTCCCATTGAATTAATTGGTATTGGTAACATCATAGCTGCAAACTTGTGATATCTTAGGCATGTGACTGTAGTGTTGCAACAAATTAGATGTGAGAACAGTGGATTGAAATATCCTTCTGATGACAGAAGTCCCCGGCACCTCGGGTTAGATGAGCTAGATACAAGAAAGCCAGGCCCCAGAGAAGCTCCAGCCCTGGAGAAATGTAGAGAAACTTAGAAGGAATGAGCCAGGTGTGTCCGTTTCTCTGCTGGTTGGTCTGCATATGTGTATGACTTGTGCTTGCTAATGACCCCCTCCAGGGAGTTCACAAGACAAAGTTCCGACTTTGAAGTGTGACTTGGAGACTCCTGGAGAAGACTGACAGGACAGCATGGCTTTTACCTGGCACTGGGCTGCCCAGGCGCTAAATATTGGCTCCCACGCTTGTCTCCTTGCACGGCTGGCAACATTTGCAGGACTGTCACGGGATGAGATTTATAGTACTTTCTGATTCTGCCCACTCTATGAATAATCTTTCTCATAGCATATTAGTAATCCTGTGAGCAGTCTGGGCCAAAATCAACCGACAGAGCAAGCGGAGGCAAAATCATTTTTTTTCCTTTTTAATAAACCATTTTTGCTGAAGTTTTAAAAACACCATAAAAATTAAGGGTGGATTTGAATATAGGAGAAAGACTTGCTTTATCTGGACTCATTCGCCCAAAATATGTAAATGAGCATGGACCCTGTGAAGAGGCGCCAGGGAGCCAACCTCCCCTCTGCCTGGCCCGCCTTCCCCGGGTCTCCCAACTCTTCTTTCCGACAGGTGCTAATGGGATCTCCAAAAGAGGGAGGCATTTTGGGCAGAGGGGGGATAATGGGGCGGTCTTGGTAACCCACCTGAAGAGCCTGAGCCCCCTTCTGAGCCTACAATGGCACACATTGTTAGAAACAAGTGTCAGTCACCAGAGGGTGGCCATTAAGACCTGGAGCCTGAGTTTCCATATTCCCAACATGGCCAGAGGTTTCATTCCTGGAGAATAATGTGTTTATTCAGTCTAGTAAAAACATTAAAAGGGGAAATAAATCTCTGCCGACCCCAAAATGCTTTTCACCACAGCTGTAGACCATAAACCATTTAGAAAGGTGAGCAAGACTAAAGATAATATAGTTTCCCCGAGACCTGATGGTGGCCCTGGCAGAGACAGCAGCTGCAGGGCACAGTGTCCCTGCAGAATCATGCGAGGAGGAGTGGTTCTATAAGGTGTTAAGTTATGCATAGGAGGGGTGCGTTGGGAAGCAGGGAATCCTAATACAAACCATGTGCTCAGCAACCTGCTAGGCACATAAACTGGAGAGCACCGGGGGCTTTGAGTGCTGTAAAAGGGGGTAATTGTCGGTTTCTGAAATGTGGCAAGTTTATTGACCTTGTTAACAGCAACAGAGCCCATGCCGTTGGTTGCCATGGCAGGGAAGAAAAGCAGCTTTCCATACACTTGTTTGGGGGACAGCATTTCTAAGGTAGAGAAGAAGACAGGGAGAAACCAAATCCAGCTCACCACCAATCAGTGGCGCTGTAGCAGGGGTTTCCGAGACTATCCATTTGTACAGGAGCAAAGAATTTCTTTCTCCTGTGGAGCAGCTGGGGGGTTGATCAGAGCAGCATTGGAGTCCCCTCTTTCCCCCGGACAGCTTTGGTCCTCATCCTTAGCACTCCGGTCCCTCTTCTCAACTAGGCTTTTACTATTTTTCAGGCACCTTCTATGGCTGCATTCCTTTTACCACAAATGATATGATTTAATTATATGACGAGCCTATAACGTAGACAGGGATTGTGTAGCCATTCTCCCGCCCACTATCCCCCTACCCCACCCCACCCTCAAAAAACAGCCCGAGAGATTCCAAAAGTTGTTCATTGTTTCAGGGATTCAAGCGGAGGTATTCATAGGGCATGTCCAATGTGGTTTCCACAACTTACTGAATAGACAGTTCAGCTGTTTATTCAGTAAAGCTTCTGGATCACTCACTAAGGCCAGGTACCAGTGTCGGTGGTGAGATCGGGCAGTGGGCCACACGGACAAAATGCCTGCTCTTGCAGAGCCTGTTTTAGAATTGTTCAATCCACCTATCAACACTCCCCCTTCTCCTCTAAAGTACTTTCCCACACAGCTCATATCTGTAATTTCGTATTTTACTTTGCTACTACTGAGTCTTGTTCATTTATTTCATGTTGGTGTGTCTGTGTATTACCTCTGACTCTACCAGATAGACCCTAAGCTCCTTGATAATAGGACATAATCCAGAGCGTCTCCTTCTCTTTTTAAATTGTCTTATTGTGGTATAGATAGATAGATATCATGATTATATATATATATATATATATACCATGGCAATATATATACCAAAATTATAAATATAAATATATGTGTATATATATACAAAACTTCATCTTACATACTGTGTTAGTCTGGGTAGACTAGAGAAACAAATCCATAGAAACTTGTATGTGTATAAGAGAGAGTTTTTGTATAAAGGGTAATTTTACATTAAGAAAGTATCTCAACCCAGTCCTGACCAGGCCCATAAGTCCACTATTAGCCCATATGTCCAATATCAATGTATAAAGTCCTCTTCAGACTCATGAAACATATGCATTGACGCTGAATGCAGGACAGTCCCAGGCCAGTGGGTAGAAAGTCTTTGGATCCAGTGGTGTTGTAAGCATCTGAGCACTAGCAGGTATTCCCATGTGGTTTCTCCAGTTTCGATAGCAGCATCCGGGTAGGTCCACATGGCTTTTTCTCAAGGATATCTCTCAAGGAGTCGGACTTGTCAGTAGAGAGTCTCCATGAAGGGGTAGAGTGAGAAAGTGTCTCCCACCTCCAAGGAGAAAAAAAAAATCCATCATTTCCCAGAATTCTCAGGAGAAGGCCATGCCCACACAGAGGTCTCATTGACTATCTCTGGATTGACAGACTAGACTCCACCCCTATTCTCTTAATCCTCAAATTGACACCAGATTATGTAATTACCACACATGCTTTGGACATATTTTCTGGAAAGGCTAGTCCTTGGAGAAGACATCATGCTTGGAAAAGTGGAAGGGCAGTGAAGGAGAGGAGGGTCCTCAATGAGATGGATGGGCACAGTGGCTGCGTGGATGGGCTCAGGCATAGGGACAACTTTGAAGATGGCACAGGACCAGATAGGAGTTTGTTTTGTTGTGCATAGGGACACTATGGGTCAGAGCTGTCTCAATGACACCTAACAACATATTGATGCTATGTCTATTATGTAAAATGGTTTATTTTGATGAACATGCTTATTGCATGTTATAAAATGTATATTACATTTAGCCACAATCAAACAATTTAAAAAGCGAGACATGAAGATAAGGCTCCCCCTCTCCTTTCCCTTTCACCCCCAGTAGCCACTAATAAACATTGTCTCTATAAATATGCCTGTTCTTTTAGTGGGATCATACTCGAGGCTGCCCTGTTTCTCTACCCATAGTGTTTTCAAGATTTATCAGAGGTATATCTTGGATCAGGACTTCATTTCTCTTTCAGGTAGAAATTCCATGTACCATGTTTTGTGTTGTTAATTCCCCTGTCAAAAGATGTTTAGGTCCTTTGCATCCCTGGTCTGTTGTAAATGGTGCTACCAATGGACACTGGTCTGCAATTTCTCTGTTTGCATTTCTGCTTTCAATCCTTTTGGAGGTATAACTAGGATTGGGATTGCTGGGTCACATGGTCGCTCTGTGTTTCAAAAACTGCCAAACTGTCATAGCAGCTGTGCCATTTTATGTTCCCACCAGCAATGGATGATTCTACAACACATTCAAGGTACAACTGACTAGCCTTTGACTATTATTGCTTTTTTGTTGTGGTTATTGTTGTTTGTTAGTAAAATGTGCTACATGCAGTGTTATAGCACGTACTTTTCTCGTGTTATCATTTCTCAGATGTTCGTTTATAGAAATTCAGTACTGTGGTTCACTGTTCAAAATACTGCCATGGGGTAGGCTTTGAAAACATTTTTTTAAAGTGTCTGACTTATGTCAGAACCAACTTATGACAGACTGGTTGGGACTGGCCTCTTTCCTTCATTGGGGTCTACGTGCACTTCTCTTCCCCACACTCCCTTCAGCACAACCCCTTTGCTAAAATGTGAGACTTTTTCTCAGCTGCATAAAGTCCTCTTCCTCCAATTTTAAGATTAAGTCAACCAGAATTTATCTAGTGCTTAAGGAATGCAGCTGTGTGACTGAACACTTCACTAGATGTTATATTTACATGGCCTCATTGATCCGGAAAGAGCCCAACTGTAAACTCTATTTCACCCATGAGGCAGGTGTGACTAATGGGGGCCCAGAGATTTGCCTGAGCCCTCACAGTTAGGCAGAAGCTAAAGCTGGGATTCTGACAATTCCTTTCCATCATGTATATGCAGGCCTGGAGCAGGGCAAGATTCTTGGTACACCTGAAACCTATCGCATCAAAAGGTGTATTTCTAACATACAGGACCAATAATGTAGAGATCCAGCAACTTGGGTTGCATTCAACCTTCCTGACCTTGAAAAAGACCACGTCTTCCCTCTTGACTTCCTACTCCACCCTCCATTTCTGTGGTTTTTCTGAAAATGGCATCATTATTTTATCAGAAGTTATGAGCCATTTTCATAGGAATCCCTGTGTTCTTAGTGGTGTGTCAACTCATTAATAGGCTGAAGTGGAGGCAGAGTTAGTGGGCGCACCCTTGCTTGTTAGTGCCGAGGGTAGAGAACCTAATTACCTTTACCCATCAGCTGCCTTCTCACATTCTGAGTCAAGATGAAGGCCAAACTCAGAGTGTTGGCCAACGGCCGACAAACACAACTCAGCTGGAGCCAATCGGAAATTAGTTAGAGCCTGACCCTTTCAGTTTTCATAGCATAGTTTCCATTCTAAGTAATGTGGATTTAATTTTCACTTACATTCTTCAATCTACACAGAAATGTATTTATTATTGTCTTGTGATAAGCAGTAATGTTGATGGAAAGCAGGGCTCCCTGAAGTGGCAGGCGTTTTCTAGGGTCTGGATATAAAGACCCAAAGATGTAATAAGGACAGAGTTGATTAAAATGGTGGGGGGTGGGGGGTGGGGGGTGGCGAGCTTAAGAAAATGCATCCTAATCCTTTTAGAGCTTTTATCAATCAGTCTGTCAACAAGTAACTGATAATTTCCGAAAGTGAAGATTTGGATACAAGTGAATTGCATGCGTAACTAGACTTTGTTTGGTTTCGGCGTGTGGATAATGACTCCACTGGTGAGTGCCATCAGGAAACGGGAGTCTCATGGGTGGGGCCTTGTGGTTACTTAATAGAAGACACTGTTTTCATGGGAGTTGGCAGAAAAGCACCAAGCTGCATGGTCATTCACTATGATTGTTACGATAACATGATCTACAATTGGCTTGCCACTTGTAAACCTGTAAAACCCACAATCCTTTCGGTAGAAGCACAGTTCAGCACTGAAATGAAATCCCAAGGCATAATCACTTATCTTGGTGATTTTCAGAAACATTGTCCCCAAGGTGATGAGAACATATTATTCCCAACATTGTACAACATTTGGTTGGGGACAACACGTATCCTACACTGTAATACATTTTATTGGGTTCACTTATTTTATTTCCCAGGTTAGTGCTTATCATTTTACCTGGCCTTAAAAACTGAGTTGATTCTGAGTTCAGAGAAGTGGCTCACTTAATAAGGAAGACCCATAGTGGGTGTGGGGTAGACTGAGTTTTCTAGAGTAACTAAACCAATGGCTTTCTTTTAAAAAAAAAAATCATTTCCTTGGGGGTTCATACAACTCTTAACATAATCCACATATACATCCATGTCAAGCACTTTTCTATGTTTGTTTCCCTCAAAACACTTGCTTTCCACTTGAGTCCCTGGTATCCCCAATGACGTTCTTATATGTAAGAAAGAACTTTGTATCAAAAGAAATTGTATGTCAAGAAAGTGGCCTAACCTAATCTCACTCAAGTCCGGGAGTTGAGTGCTAGCCATAGCTCCCTTCTGATTCACGCAGCTGCCAGTTGGTGAAGCAGGAATCTAGGTGACCATAGGCCAGAGGTTTCAGAGTTGAATAGACCCAATGACAGCGGGAGCATGGCTGGCTGATCCCAAGGACGGCAAGCCACACGGGTCCCAGCCACAGCCCCAACCCTGGCTCCCGGTGCAGAAGCAACAAGTAGGAAGGCAAAGAGGGCCGAGAAAGAGAGAAGTTCTTAGTGTCTCCCTTATTAAAAGGCCACAGATCCCGAAAGAGACCCCCGTAGGCTGTGACTGATTATTAGATTGGACTCCAGCTCCTCCCTTCACACAGTGCAAGTTGATACAAAGGCTGACCATCATAGTGGGTTATGAATTGAGGCTTTTCTGGAGAAGCAGAATCATGTTCTGAGATAGCAATTAAAAAGAGCCGAAGATGGAAAACAATTTATCCAGATTTAAATCTGGTTAAATCCTAATTCTTGATTCATTGAAATACCAATTTCATCTAACACATTGTGATAGGTTTGTTGTACCAACATGACCAGAGAAGATAGGTCGGTGTGTTGTGACAACGTGGCCAATGAACACAACTGATCAATTGAAGGGCGGAGATAGAACCAGCCCTGCCCTTGCCCTCTTGCTCTTGGATCTTGGGACCAGTCGGCTGCCTTGTTTGTCCTGTACCTCGATCTGCAAGCTATGCTACTCGTGGGACACCTAATCTGGGGACTGTGTCACTGTGAGGTGAGGTTCCCTCAAGCCCTGCTTCGCCACGCTACTGGAAAGTACATTTCTTGAGCTATGGCCTGTCGGACCCTGTCATCGGACCGACTGTTGGTGACCTGCCTTGCTGTTTGCTGCTTGTGGCTGTATAGCCTGAATTGTTCTGTAGAGGACTACTCAGTGGTCCTCAAGACTCAAAAGACTACCAGTGTACTAGCTGTCTCATGCAAGTGAGTTGCACCAAGCCATTTGTACTACCTTATAGATTAACTTTTTATTTCTTATGTTAGATATCTTTTATCTATATCAATATATAGAGAGAATTATTAGTGTTCTGGTTTGGTTTCTCGAGAACCCTAACACATGTCATGAATCCTCAGCTGATTTAGTTTGTAAAAGTAGTTTGTACATGCCTTGCCTAAACAGTCAACCCCAGCTCAAGACCACCATACACAATGGAATGAAGGATGCTGCACCCTCCCGTGTAGCGTGGCAGATCAAACGATTGTGATCCACAGGATTTTCAGTGACTGATTTTTAAAAGATAATCACCAAGCCTCTCTTCTTTGGAGGGCTTAGTCTGGAAGCACCACTGAAGTCTGTTCAGCAGGATGCAAACCTACTCTGACAGATAAATAGTGACTGCATGTGAGGTGCACTGCCATAGTCCACTGCCACCCAGTTGAGTCTGACTCTTGGTGACCTTATAGAACAGAGTAGCCTGCTCCCAAGGATTCTGGGATAGCCTCATCTTTCTCCCAGGGAGTAAATGGTGGGTTTGAACTACTGATCTTGTGGTAAGCACCTTCAATTGCTGTTCAGTGCTCAGAGAGCAGCAGTTAAGGTTGAGCAAACTGAAAAATTGGGATATGCCATCATCACTCTACAAGGAAATGGCCCCAAATCCCAAAGTTAGAGAATGAAGTGTTTTCCTAGAGGAAATCAGTTTCCACCCCCAGGTGGTCATAGAATCTGGATTTTGTTTGCACTTGATTAAACAGAGGAAGAAAGGGAAAGAAATAATTTTCTTGGTGAGAAGCAAGTGACTGGGGTGGTTTTTCTATGTAAATATCAGTCAGTGTGAAGTCTTACTCCCAGGTCTAGAAAAAGGTATACCATTGCAGCCCCCCACCAATGTCCTTGGACTCTCTTTCTTCCCGGTGGGTCTGTTTCTCCTCACTTACCAGTTTGGGAAGTCCAAGTCTATCCAGGGGCGCTATCATGAGTTACCCACACTTACATGGGTCTCTTGTGATAGTGATCATTTATATATGTGCATTCAAGCAATTCCCAAAGCAACTCTAGTGGGTGGGTACAAGAGACTTAGAACAGTACAATCCATTTCCAAAGGTCCTGTGCAGAGCTAGGAGCAGCTAAGATCCAAATACGAATCTCACGCCCACCTTGTCACCACCTTACCCCTATTGCAACATGCAGTCCCCTCGCTTCTGCCCCTGGAGTACTCTTAGGAAGATGCTATTAAGAATTGACTGGTAGTGCTTCTCTGTCCAGCCAGTCTCCCTTTTATCATAGTGCTTCCAAATTGGTGAAAGATTGGACCAGAATATAAAGAGATTGTGTACAACCATAAAGCAAAAGTAGAAAACATATGCCTTCCATACTCACATTAACAAACTGAGACAGCTGACCAGAGACCATAATTGTAGGCTTATATACTGTGAGATTCACTCACTCACTGGCCCGGAGTTGACGCAAACCCAGTGATGCTACAGGACAGGGTAGAACTGCCCCTCTGGGTTTTCAAAGCTGTAGATCTTCATGAGCGTAAAGAGGATTGTCTTTCTCTTTAGGAGCAGTTGGTGGTTTCAAACTGTTGGCCTTATGCTTAGCAACCCATACATGGTGAAAGGCTCAATAAATTCAAATTAACTAAAGGTTCAGTATGTTTATAAACATATTATATTAAAAAAAACATATTATATAAATGTATGTTTAGGGCTGAGCCCCGCTGGCGTAGTGGTTGTGCGCGGGACCGCAGCCCACTGGGTTGGAGGGTCAAATCTAGCAGCAAGGCTGGGCCTCATACTTCCACCACCAGAGGGCAGTGATGCCCCCAAAACAAAAACAAAACAAATATATGTATGTTTATAAGCACATTTTTATGTTTATGTGTGTGTGTGTTTGAGTTGTGTTTGGAGTGAAAGTTTACATAGCAAATTAGGCCCCCATTTAAATTTTTCTATACATGTTGTTCTGTGACATTGGCTACTTTGCTACATTGTATCAATAATCTCATGATTTTCATTTTGGTTGTTCTCTTTTCATTCATTTAACTTCCTTGACTCACTGCCTCCTCCCCTGACCACCTCATGTTTGCTTCAGGGTAGATGTCGATCAACCCATAACAATCCCACAGGACAGCGTAGCAATGTTTGATTTTAGAATTGATATCCTATAAAATGTGCCCATTGTTGATTAGCTTCTTTTACTCCCCATAAGATGCTCCAGATGCATCCATGTTATAGATGCTTTAAGAGCTCACGATCTTTCTTTATAGCTGCCTAGTATTCCATTGTGTCTATCTGCCACATTTCGCTCATTTGCTGATGGTCACGTAGGTGGATTATGTGTTTTTGCTAGTCTGGATAAGGTAGATGTCTGTCGTGTCACAGCTATTAGATGCCCAGAGTATATACCTCGGAGTAAGATTGTGGTATTACTAGGATTTTCTATTTCTAGAGCTTCAAGGACGTGCCATATGGGTTTTTGTCATCGTCCCATTTCACAACCCACTTAGCAGTAGGAAAAGTTCCAATCTCCCTGCAACCTAACAATCATTTGTTGCTTTCTGTTTGTTTTTTATTATTATTAATGCTGTTCTTCCAGTAGCGAGATGGCATTTCATTTTAGTTTTGCTGTGTGTCACTGTCACATTAATGGCCAATGAGGGAACTCTGGTAGATAACTTATCTGGTAGATAAGTTTGCTATTTTCTAGGTTGTAATCACCCATGGGGCATTTATATAAGTAATGTGAAGGGTTTTTTCCCAATGACAGGTTTGCTCACCAACAGAAATGCTACCACCTTCTCTGATACAGACATGCTCCCAGCCCTCTTGACTTGAATTTCCAGTAAGGTTCCCTGAGCACTCTTCGAGGAGTGTCTATTCAGTGGAGGTGACTGTGGAACAGTACTGTATGACAGGGACTGATTGGGCTTCTCCTTCATCTCCAAGCATGAGAAACTGGCCCCAGCTGAGGTGAGCTCGGCCTCCTCTGTTGAAGTGGTTTATAAGATGGACAGAGCAGAGAGTGAAATATAGATAATGAGCATTAGGCAAGCAGGTGTCTAATTTTGAATAATCGTCGTAGTAACTGTTCTTCCCTGTAGGTATATGTGTATTACTCTATCGCTGACAGCATTGTGCTTCAGGATAGATCTGGAGATAGTCTTTTTTTATGATTATAAATCATTTTACTGGGAGCTCTTACAGATATAACAATCCATAATTCAATTAGATCGAGTATAATTGTACAATGGCTGTAGGAGATGTTCTTCTTGATGATGAATGTGATACCATTCCTCCTTAATTTGCTGTTCTTGTCACAGAACATATGATTACCTGCTTTATGCTTTGTGCATTTTCCATTCTGATTATTTATTATATCTTATTCCCCAGGTTCCCTCAAAGTTGAGAGTCACTCATTTCCTGATCCTAGTAAAAAGAGATGATTGTTAGCCAGTGGATAGATCAAGAGATAGATGGAACCTTTGACCACGTAGAGCTTTCAAGACTCATTAAAGTTGTTGGATTTAGTGAACAAATAATCATTTTGATGCCATCTTTTCATCTTTTTCAAATTACTTATTTTTACAGTTTTGAGTAAGATTTTATGGAGAGTGGGGTACTTGCTTTTGCTTTTGAAGTTGAGATTTAATTATCCTTTCTTTTTTTTATTTTTAATTATCCTTTCATCTTTCAAGTTTTCTTTATACAAGCCAAGAATAAAACCTGGTTGAAATACTACCGTTTATCAGACTCCATGAATCTGAAGCGGTGAGGGGCAGATGGTGTTCAATGACATCTGAGAAAAGTTCTGTCTTGTTTCATAGTGAGAACACCGGGCTGATATCAAGGACGAGTGGGGGGTGAGGGCTGTATTAGCCCTGCTTTACTTTACATTATGCTATGAATTTTTGATAAATTCCATATCCTCCCAGTGCCTCATTTTGCCCACTATAAACAGAGAGGATGGGGCCAGTCAGTGATTTTTCAAATTGCTCCTGGGAGTCCTCCATGATTGATGGAGGGACGAACCTCAGGGCATTCCAAAAAGATGGCTGTAAAAAAGAAGTGGGGAGGTTGTACTAAACAGACAGGACTAATCGCCCATCTCTGCCTTAACCAGAATTGAAATTGCTCTAGTTAAACTATTTCTGAACTGTACCACATTTTTCAGCTGTTGCTAGAAAATCTACTCCAAAAAAAAATGTCTGACAACTCCTAAATTATCTTTAAGGTGCCTTTGATATATCTGATTTCAATATATAAATTATCTGTTTATGATCTTCACTTGCCGAAAGAATGGAGACTTTCTTTTCCTTGAGCGGTTGTTGCTCTAAGAACAAGTTTCCTATTAAGAGAATAATCTCCTTTTCATCCAGCTCTCTACCTGACTCAATCTAGCACAAAATACACTCTAGGTAGATCTGTTATCCTCCTGTGAGCGTCTTCTGTTCCTGTATTAATGGTGGGGCTTATGAAAGACACGTATGTTTTCACAGTTGCCACATAGGCCCAACTGTTCTGGTAAGGGTGACTGCTTAGGACAGCTTTGTGCTCCTGAGCTGTGTTCTGTGAAAACTGGGGAGTCACCCGCCACGATCACGGCAAAGCACAGGTTGTTCATCTGCTTCGGAAGAGACATCTTTATGGCTCTGCTGGCATTGCCTATGCGATATTAATAGTGTATTTTGAGAGGGGGTGTTAGGTCTGTTTTCTGGATGAGTTGGATGAGTCCCTCTACGTTCCAGCCACAGCCCTTTGTAGGGTTTGTTTTTCCTGCGGCCCCCCGACAGACGAGTTAATGGGTTGCTGAAAATGTCCAGGCTGCTTCTGGCTGTGGAGGTAACGCCAGTTCCAACAATGGGAGGCATTTAGCTGAGCCTCAAGCCTGAAAGCAGGAAAAGACTTGAGAGGGATTCTCATCTGGTGTTTTTCAAGATGTTTTTGAATTTTTTAAGCAGCAAACTTCCCCCTCCACCACCAAGGGGGGAGGTGGGGGAAGAAATCTGATGTAAAACTTCAGTTTATAAAAACAGATAAAAGCAGAGAGAGAGAGAGAGAGAGAGAGAATGTGTGTGTGTGTGTGTGTGTGTGTGTGTGTATGTGTGTTAGGGGGAGATGAGAGGAGTGGTAAAGGAAATTCTACCAAATGGCACTGTCCTTTTCTTCATCCTTCTTCCTAACACTCAGTAATACCGAAGATAATTATGGGGAGCCCTTAGACTACAAGAAGCGACCATATCTCCTCCATTCATGTCTTAATCCCTTATTTTTTGGTAGGTCAGAAACTGAGACCCGGTGAGTTTCAGTCATTTGTCTAAGCTCCCACAGCTAGAGATTTCAATACCAGAGTCCAAGGCTTCCATTGCTAGTTCAATCTTCTCCTCTTTCACACTCCCCTCTGCAATGAACTATGCCACTTTTCACAAGCAAAGAGCAGGAGGGGTCGAACATGTACCCGGTCATGTACTTGAAGCCTTTGCAGCTGTTCTTAAGTTCTCAGAGCAACTTTGTGAGATGGGCCTATCCTCGTGGTCAGATGGAAGGATTGAGTAAAGGGAGGTTAAGGAACTTGTCCAAGGAAACTCAACTAGATGTGTTAGGACCTCAAGTTCAAAAACTGCTCACTTACTATAAGGTTAAAGCTGTCACATCCAAAAAAAGGGGGGAGGAGTAAAAAAAGAAATCAAAACATGCACATCCAGGTCCAATGTCAAGCTTGGGTCAGAAAGCCGGATTCCTATATTTTGAGTTACTGTGTCTCAATCCACTCACGGCCATCAAGTCCAGTCAGACTCGTGGGAACCCTGGGGAGCAGGGAAGACCGCCCTGGTGGGTTTCGGAGACTGAAACCCTTGATGGGGTCAAAAGCGTCATCATTCTCCTGGAGAAGAGCTGATAAATTCCAACTACTGCCCTGCAGCTGGAAGCCCAAAGTGCCACCCATGACACCAGGCGGGCTACTGCATTGCTCTGCTTAATAACTGCCACCGCCTATCCCTCGCCAATGTTCTCTCTATCTGTGTTTTTCCAAATCTCAACCCCCTTTCTCTAAGACCCATTCCCTGCCACCCCCAGCAACTTGAGCTGCCAGAAATCCGGACTAAACTCTAACCTTAGTTTGGTATGAACCACTCACTACTCCACAAGCGGAAGATGTAGCCGTTGGCTTTGAAAACTTAAAGGGAGCAATGCTACTCTGTCCCATAGAGTCACTGTGAGTTACAATTGACTTGACAACAATGGATAACTGATAAGAAGCCAGGGTTTTGATTTGGTTCTGTTTCCCTGAGCAGATCTAATCAGCTCTTTGACGGGACCAAGCTGAGGAGAGCTTGAAAAAGATGTGAAGTCAAGAGGCTTATTCAATGCATAGATTGAGAAGTAGCAAAAAGAGCCCAAATAAGGAATGGAAACCATATCGTATTGATGATTTACCTCTGAGTTCTACTCCTGCCCCAGTTCAATGAGATGCCTTTCTTCACTTATAATACAATGCATTTATCCCTCTTTGGTATTCTTTGATTTCTGTCCTTGCCACCGACGAATGATCGCCAGATTTACAAGTTCTGTTGGGGGTGGGTGCTATCTGTTAGTGCCAACCCATAGGGACCCTTCATTGTACAATAGAAGGACCCGCTGCCCAATCCCACACTGGCCCCACACTTGTTATCATGGACTCATTTTATAGCCACGGTGTAATTCATCTCGTAGAAGGTCCTCTTTTTCTTTTGCGGTGACCTCGTTTGTCATGAAAGACACCAGATCCATTGCAGTTTTTCTTTTTCTAGCCACTCAGCTCACTGTTTAGGG
>PVJH01015201.1:0-54369 GCA_004026705.1 Nesogale talazaci
GCTGAGTAGTCGTCTGTAGAGCAATTCAGGTTATCTGGTCACAGGCAGCAAACAGCAGAGCAGGTCCCCAACAGTCAGCCAGATAACAGAGTCCAACAGTCCCCAGCTCAAGAGATGTTTATCCCAGGAGTGTGGCGAAGAAGGGCCTGAAGGATCCTCAACTCACAGCAACACAGTCCACAATTAGGTGTCCCACGGGTAGTGTTGCTTAGAGGTTGAGGCACAGGATGAACAAAGCAGCTAACTGGTCCAAAGATCCAAAAGCAAGAGAGAGGGCGGGACTCGTTGAGCCCTTCCTATCTCTGCCCTTCAATTCATCCTGTGTGTTCATTGGCTGTGCCGCCACAACAGACCCACCAATCTTCTGTGGCCATGTTGGCATAACAGACCTACCCATCACACCAGTGTTCCCATTATATGGTAAATGTATTTTCATGAAAAGCACAAGATATTTATGAACTAATTCTCAACCTGCCGTCAAGTCAGTAGGACAGTGTAGAATTGTGCCAAAGCTGTAAATCTATAGTGGCTTACTGCCACGTCTTTCTTCCACAGCGGACACATTGGAAATGTGACACATTGACACATTGACATATTGACATATTGACACATTGGAAATGCTTAATTTAAAACCAAAATGGTCAAACTAAAACAAATACGCAGACTCTGGGCAAAAAGCTATCTTGTTAAAAGTTCCAGCTCCCCCACCAGGTCACTAGTTACCTTGGAATCTCTTGGTTTTGAGTTTCTCATACTTAAAATATACATTCAATATTAGTAACTTGTGGTATGAGGATTGATGCATGTACATATGTGCTCATTAATTGTTGCTTGTCATTAGAGTTATTTTCTAGACTGTAGGAACATTGGAAGAAATTCATTCACTGCCACTGAGTCGATTCTGACTCTTGGTGACCCTATCAGACAGGGTACAACTGCCCCTGTCTGTTTCTATTCTTTTGGGTTTTTTTTTACTTTATTATAATTCACATTACTGTACATCACATTGTACAATTCCCACCACATTGTACAATTCCCATCACATTATACAGTTATTATTGTAATCAATTTCAGAACATTTTCTTTTTTCCACCCAGAATTAAATCACCTTTAAAATGAGCATGTAATCATATTCAGTTATAGTGCTCCCTCCCCTTCCTGCCTTCATTGTTTATTTCCGCCCCATTTCCCCCTACTTAGCCCCATACCCTCTGCAAATCCTGCATTGTTATGTGTATCCACTCCTTCTGTCCTTCACAAACTGATAAACAGAATCAATAAAGAACCAAAACAAAATGAGGTGGTAGGGATAAAGCAATAGTAATATAAAGGTAAAAATATCAGCAGTGAGCAAGAAAGAAAAGAACCTCCATCAATATTTTAAAAGCCAGGTTGGGGTGGGGGTGAGAAAGCCAGGGAAGAAATTTTGCTCATGGAACAAGCAGGAGATCCTTGCACCTAGAACAAACTCAGATTGGGTCTAGAGGGAGGTCAACTGACCAAGAATCAAGTTTGATCCAGCATAATCAGGATTAACAATGAGCTATGTTTGATAGTAAGGACTTTGCTGTGGCTGGAGGGGATCTATCAGTGACTTAATCTGATTAGATACTCTGCAGGTGGGTTTTGGGCTCCACGTCCTCCACAACTTTCCACAAATTGGGTGTTGACAATTCTAGCTCTGTTAACTTTTCCCTTTATCATATGTGAATTTTGATATTCACGTCTTTGGATCACACAAATTGGTGTGCTTCTTCCATATGGACTTAGTTGACTCCTTTGATGGCTGCTTGTTCGAATGCAAGCTGTGAAGTCCCCGTATACTGTTCTGACTGATTGTTGGGCACCATCTACTCTCTTCACAGCACTTTGCTGTAGCACCCTTATCTCCAGTGAGCATTTCATAAAGGCAAGTATTGAACTGGGCTATCTTACCAGAACTAACTCTTCTTTTGGTTGGGTCTAGACATATGTAGGAGTTCAGAATCCATCAGCTGAGGTTTATTTTGGGGGTAGACTTATGACAAAATTGAATCCCCATAAGACCAACTACATTAGCACCAGTAACAAGCAAGCCAGCAAATAAACAATCAGAGAGAAAAACAAACAAACACACACAAGGTAAAGGCAGGAAAATAAAAGCCCATATAAATAAAAGGTACAGCATTATCAATTATCCCCCTGGGGTATAAGGCAGTTGCTCTTGGCATCGGTGTCCCCAGTGACACAGCACCCTGCATGGACACATGCAGCTTGAGGAGCCTCTGTGAGTACAGATCCACCTTGCACCGCAGCCCGTGAGTTGTCGGCCTGCACAGTTTCATCTCCCATTCTTTTGAGCTCTGTTTAACCTAAGTATGGGAATTGGTGCCTGGGGGAAACTGCCTGGATCAATTCTTCAATGTGCAATTCCCTAACCAACAGATCAAAACCCATCATGTCACCACGAGTCAACCTACACCATCCTATCCAGTCTCTGCTTCCTCTCCCATCTGAATACCTCAGTCCTCAATCCAAGGGTGCAAGCAACTTGAGGGTATCCTTAGTTCATTCAAGTGGACCTCTGTGTTCATCCTGCCTTGGGCCATGCTGCCTGCACAGTTTAGTCCATGGCATGTTCGGCAGAAGCGTGTTTGTAGGATATGCCTATGTGAGGCTGGTTCTTCCTAAGAAGAGACTAACTATGGAGAAAGCCTCATCTTTCTCCTGCAGCGTGGCTGATGGAGTCAAGCTGCTGGCCTTTCCTTCAACAGCCCGCTGCATAACCCACGATGCCACCAGGCAAGGAAATTACATTTGTCTGGTGTACAAAACTAGAGTATAAAAAAACACACAAAAGACAAAAAAAAAATCCCGCGGCTTTCAGGAGCAGTGCTGGGTAGCTCCCACCACCACCAGACAGCAGTGATGCCGAAAAAAAAAAAAAACATAGGGAAAAAAAAAGAGAGGACATCCTTTAATATGTGCTATCAGCAGGGTCGGGAGTTCATAGCCACCAGCTGCTCTGGGAGAAAGATGAAGCCGTTTGCTCCAGTAAAGACTTAGCGTCCTAGACCCCCCCGGTGGGTCACTCTAGAGTGACATCACCTGACAGCAGTGAATTGTCAGGCGCACTTTGAAACCAGTAGTGCTCACACCTTTTTCGGTTCCAGCTGGGTCAGTGTGGACGTTTAAGGGGAGTTTGGCCTTATTTTCCCACAGGAAGACCAGGCTTGCGCGACTTGCCTTATCCTCGCTTGCTCCGCCGCTGCTTGTGATCGAGAAGTGTCTGCCTGGGCTACTCGAGCCTTCTTCAGGTACCTGTCAGTTTTCCCTCTTAAAAAATGGTGGCTTTAGTCATCACACGACTACCCTGCCATGCATGATAATACAGCTGAATGTCGTACGTTGTAGGCTTGGTATAGTAATTACAGCCCTTTTTCAAGCCCTCTACAATAGTCGAGTGACTGGATAGGTAAATTCTTAACCTTTTTTTGCAAAATGGTAAAATCTAGAAGATTACAATGTTGCTGAAAAAATCCACGTTCATGTAAACTGCCATTAATACCCTTTCTCCAGAGTCTCTCTTTCAGCTTCTATCTCTCCAGCCACCTTATTACGCTTTTCTCTAGCTTCGCTACCATCTATGTGCTCACTTCTGCTTTCTCGAACACGGTCTCTGTTTTGCGTTTTGAGGGTCACCGGTAGCAAAGAGTTCCGAATCCCTCTAAGGGCTGGAGTGGGTTCATATTGGGCAGCTACCTGTACGGTCAGCAGTTTGAGACCATCAACTTCTCTAAGGGAGAAAGACGGACTGTTGTAGTCTGCCCTCTTGGCCGATATGAATCAGAGTCAACTGGACAGCAGTGAATTGTTTCAAAAATATTTTTATTTAGACTATATTTAGTTAAGAATAAGAATTTGCACTCCAACCAAGAGAGCTGAGCTAGACTGGATTTTTTTTCTGTGAACTTTTCACCCTGCCCAGTTCCTAGACCCAAGGTGCTGAGTTCACTGTCCTCCATCGGACCTGCCCCTGTTGAATTCAACAGCCTCTCTGAACCTATTTGAATTAGAAAAATCCAGTTGAAAATCTGAACCCCACATGAAACTTACCAACCCTTACCTCTGTCAGGATTCCTTTTGCAGCAGATTCTTCAACATGAGCAGCAGGACCCCACCCAGGCTCCTGAATGAGGCTTAAGGCATTGCCTCTGGAGTGGCTGCCCACAGAACTCTTCCCACCCCTCTTCATTGGCAGCTGTTGTCGACTGACACAGAGAGACAGTGAAAGCCATGGTGGGATCCTAGCCTTTCAGCCATCTCCCACTAGGGCCTCATGAAGTCTGGACATTCTCACCACAACATCTTGGCGGGGGGGGGGGCATCACTGCCCTCTGGTGGTCATGGCAGCTATCCAGCGTTGCTCCTGAGAGCCGCCGCTGGATTTGAACCGCCAAGCCTGTGGGCCGCAGTCCTGCACTCAACCACTTATGCCACCGGAGCTCAGCACCTCACCACAACATCTTAAAGGTGGCCATGGATGGTTTTGATATCCTGCTTACCCAGAAGATTCCACCAAGGAGATGCAAGCTGAGAGTGCTGGATTTATGCCTGGGCACTGACGCCATCTTCTGGAAAGTGTGGTCTGTAACCCAATGCATTTCCTTCTTGGCTTCCTCACGTTCCCGTGACAACCCAACCAAGAATTAAGACCCAAAATGGGAAGGACTCCAAAGCAGGGGAGAAGATTCAGGCTTTGGCATCCATGGCATTACTCACAGACTTTTGCTTTCTTGAAACAGCCCCAGATGAATTCCTTACCATTCTCATGGAAAAGGTCAAGCAGGGAAAGGACCTGCCACCACTGCTATAGGAAGCTAGAATTTGTTGGTGGTCTATCAGAACTTCCTGTTATTGAGAAGATACTGTAGCTGGTGCAGCAGAATTCTGTCGGGAAGGTGGGATTACACTGCAGGTGGAACCTACAGAGCCTCAACTCATTTGCTCCTTACCTACCCCAGATGGGTCACCTGAGCACACTCCTTCTTTCCCGAATAAACTTGGATTCCCTGGGATCAAGTACCATGGATAAAGTGGCAAAGCTCTTTGCAAAATTGACCTCTCACCTCCACAATCTGCATCAACTCCAGCCCCTCATGCTGGACTCTGCTCTTCATCAGTGATCATCTCTACCAGCTGCTCAGTTGCTTGCCTACACCCTGGGAGCCCCTCACCTCGAAGTACTGCGTACCTTTGAACTCTGACCTAACAAGTCTGTGCTTTTGTCCCTCCACCAGCCAACTGAGGTCCTTGGGTTTGAGTGGTGCGTTCAGGGCAGACTCAATGTGTGGATCCCTCCCAAGGCTGCTACAAAGCTCCCTGACCCACCTGAACATAGCTAACTGTGGCATCAATGTCTCTGAGCTCAGTGCCTTGCATCCTGCTCTTGGCCACTGTTCCCAGCTCAGCACCTTGCTATGAGGTGGAAACCCAGTTTCCAGGGCTGTCCTGCAAGGCCTACTTCAGCACACTTGGCCATTATGCAAGTTCTCCCTTCTGACGCTCCCTGTCCCTCAGGATTGCTATGAGGACCCAGAAGGTTCTCTGCACAAGGGTACATTTTTTGAGGTAATTCAGGAGCTCAGGATGACCTTGCAGGTCTACAGGCCCCTCTCTGTAAGTTTTGTTGCCAGCACACATAACAGTTAGGGATGAAATCATCATGCACATGGACAGCTAATGTCATTACCTTCTTCTTTTCCAAATCTTCCCAAATCTAACCTCTGCTTCTGGTTCACTATCCCATTTGTAAAACATTCAAAGCTCTGCTATGACAGTGTGGTCGTTTAGAGGTGAAGATTAGCAACAAGCTTGGTGGCCCAGTGGGTTGTGTGTTGGAGGTGAGGATTACAGGATGCGTCTGCTCAATTCGGATTTGTAAGGTAGAATTGGGATCAGTCATCCTTTGCTGGCTTCATTATCTCTCTTCTACAAAACGAGAACAGAGAGGTTTACAGATAAGGAACCAAAAGGCAAGAGTAAAACATGTCCTTGGAACCCAGATCCCTGCTCTGGGAACCTTACAGACTCAGTGGGATGTGGATACCAACACTCCTGGAATCTCCAAGGAAAGTACGCAGATATTGAAGAGAGAACAGCCCCTCCCTCACCAGACAATCAACTGAAAACCTTGAACACCCATGTCTCCTAAGTTCCTATAAACTAATATATGCCTTGTCTAAGCTAAAATAAATGTCTCTTTGGAAAGACAAAAAAAATTTTGAAATGTGATTTAAAAATTTTGTTTAATCTCCTGGGAAAATTATAATTCCACTAGTCAATAAGAAAAGACTATGTATGTTTAAAAGAACTGCTAGACTGTATTGTAATTCTTCCTGGTAGCAATTTGAAGTCAAAATTCATTGAACCTATTTTTTATTGTGTATTAAGTACATGCAAGGACTTTTTAAAGTTTGTGGAAAAACAGAATTGAACAATAATGACATTTGTCTGTGAACTTTTTGAAACTCCCTTCTAGTTCCCTGGCAACCTATAATATATTGAGATGACTACTGTAGATTAGAAGCTAAGCGGGTCTAGGAACAGTTCCATTTTCTCAGGTGGGTAGTTTTGCTCAATCAGCTTAGCCTTTGTTGTCGTCGTAATAGGTACGGCGGAGAAGCACAGATGAGATTTCCAAGTACTCTTCCCCCTCCAAGCAATGTTGGTCCCATGCTGGGTTCCCCTGTGTATGCAAGTGAGTATGAGACTGTTGGAGCTTTACCAACATTGTAGCATATTTTAATGATGTCTAACACTTAAAAGGTTATAATAATATTTATTATTGATAAAGGTCAGTATAAGACAGTCAATAGTATTTTCTGAAATTATTTAGGAATGAAGCGAATGATTGAATAGCGTAATAGTTTTCTAATGGGATTATTTGGAGTTTCCTGGTAAATTGAGCTAAGTCTCATAAAATATTCTCTTGAATGTATGATGGGTGGTGCCACTCCCATCCTTATGCTGATATGTAGCATCTCCATTAAGTTCGATCTGATTTCCAGAACTAGAAGATTATTGTTTTAATCTTCATATATTTTTCATTCTAGGTTCTCCCTTACCTAGTGGTAGTCCATATCCAAACCCAACCTTTCTGGGAACTCCACCTCCAGGTACGTCTATTTCTGCTTTGAGATTGCTTTTCCACTTGGCAAGGTAATGAGTGACTGCTCGTTAATGCTTGGGAAACAGATTAACCTGCCTGTTCATTTCAAAATAGTTAATAGATGTGATATCGAAGCAAGTATTGACATTTGGTCATAAATACCTTTACTGGTGGGTCTCAAATGCCCTTTATTTGAGTGCTGGAATTTAATTGGACTCTGAAATCATTCTCACATGCTCCTTTTTCACGTCCTGTGTTGAGAGAGCAGTGACAGTAAGTTTTCTTTTCTCTTCCTCCTGCATCACAGGCACTTGAAAAGGGTCACTAGATGCACCCTTTCCAAGTCTGAACCTATGCTTCTTAAGGAAAGCTGAATCATCTATTATACCTATATTTTTATGTTTTCTTATCAATGGGTTGATAACAGAGGAAGCCAGCCTTCAACACATATATCATGGGTCCGAATAGGTGCAGTTGTACAGCGATAAAATTGTTATTATAGTAAAGTTACAGAGCATGAAAACGAGAGGAATAATAAGTCAGACACATTTCATGGTAGCATGCTCACCTCTGCCCATCAGGTGGTTCACATGGAGAGAGCATATGGGGGAAGGGATTACATGAAGGAGAGGGGGCGAGAACTCTTTATTCTGACCAATCCTTATATACCCTTCAGAGCCATGCAAGGCCCCTAATTACAGGTAAGGACACATGTCACAGGAAAGGGTTGTGCTACAGATACACTTTATAGGAGAGGGACAAGAGCAGGCACCCAGATTCCTGGCTGTGACTAAACCAGTTAGGCTAGTGAGATCATTAACAGCAGTGTGTGAATCCTGCCCACAGGCTTGCAAGGAAGCAACCCATTGTCCTAACTATGGGGGGTGGGGGGGTGGCCCTATCAATTGTGTGAGGCACAAAGGCCTCTTATCTGGAGCCTTGAGGGAGGCTATCTTTTTTTTTTTTTAACGATTTTATTTTTTTTTGGGGGGGGGGGCATCACTGCCCTCTGGTGGTCGTGGGAGCTATCCAGTGCTGCTCCTGAGAGCCGCCGCTGGGTTTGAACCGCCAAGCCTGCGGGCCACAGTCCTGCGCTCAACCACTTATGCCACCGGGGCTCAGCCTGAGGGAGGCTATCTTAACTTTGGACTTCACACCAAATGCTGGTAAATGGTTACTAGTATTTATTTGCTTGATATTTTGTAGTACATACTGTGGAATAGTCCTGATTTCATCACACAGGTTGATAGAAAACACACTTCTGAAAAAAACCCAAAACACTTCTGGGCTATTGAGAATTCTGCATCTTTAAGGCTGTGTTTTTAGAGGTATTTTGTTTTTCTTTTTAATGTATGTGTAAGGTTTGCAGCCGCCCTCCATGTCTACCCCAATGTGCGCTGTGGGAAACCCCATCACACAGGCCACAAGTCTGAGCTGCATGGCTGGGCCAGAGACCGTGTACTCTGGGAAACACAATGGAATTTGCATTTACTTCTCTCGAATTATGGGGTAAGTTTTTTCCTGTGGAAATTTCCTTGTGGCCCATCTTGCCCTAGTTTGAGCAGTTGAACATTTTAAAATCTAAATTTAAATCGTATTTAAATTTAAATCATAATTTAAATAAAATTGTAATTTCTTTTTTCTAAATTTTCATTTTAGTTGATTTGTTTAGTGGTATGGTTGTTTTCTATCATTCAGCCTTTTATCTAACCAGGTACAGCTGTTAGGTTCCTTATGGACAGTTTTGAAATAATGTCATCATACATATTGTGTAATACAAAGCATTGCAGCCACCCCAAATTCGGTGACGTGGATCCACCAGTCAGTTGGATAGTGTGCAGTGAGGTCTGAGGAAGAGCGCTGCTGCCGTTTTTGCTGGACTCGCCCTCCAGTGTAGGATAGGCTGCTGGAGGGTGAGCTTAGCTAGGGCAAGTGCACTCTTCTCCACATGCAGCAGACTCGCCATGGCCCTGGTGAGGGAGGGGTCACTGAGGAAGTCTGGAAATGTTCAAAGCCTCGAGTTGTAATGGCGCTTGTATCCATTTCTGCATCAATCACTGGACTCCAGGAGTGATTTAAGACAAGCCTAGATTCAAAAGGTGGGAAAATAGATGACACTTCTTTGTGTGAGGAGCTCCTGGGTCGTGTAAATGGTGAATGTGCTCGGCTGCTAACAAAAGGTTTGAAATTTGAGTCTTAACCTAGAAACAGCTTGGGAGAAAGGCCAATCTCCTTCCAAAAGATTGACTCGTGGGGGTCAGCTCCACAGCAATTGGCCTTTATGGGGAGCGGCATTGAAATTCTAGTGCACTGGGAACCCTACAGTTCCTTGCGTCTGTTACATCATCTAACTATCCTTCCTAGAGTGTGTTTTCCGTAGATTCCACTTAAATAATTTGCTGAAAAATGTTAAATAGCAGCACTTTTTGTAACTTTTTCCTTTATATAGTCCATTGTTTATAATATAGTATGTGAAGCCTTTTGATTTTTCATCATTTGTTGCTTCATTATCTGAACTAATTTAGTTACTTTAGATTTATAAATTTTTCTTTTTTCCTTTCTTCCAACTAGCTTAATAAAATGTTAAATGAAACTATGGCTATGTTTTAACCACTATATCAACACTTTTTTAGTTCCCCTAGTAGAAATGTATTGTTTTGCCTTCGTGTAAAACGCAGTACAATATTTTCTGTTTTAGAAACATTTGGGATGCCAGCTTAGTTGTGGAACGAATATTCACCAGTGGCAGCCGAGAGGTTACTGCTGTGAGTATGCTTAATCAAATGTTTCTTAATGTAACAAGTGTGTCAGTTTCTCCTGACAAAGATTATAAGCAAGAAACAATGGTTAATTCTTCATATTCATGTTTGTCTAATTGCCTATTAAGCATCTATGTCTTAGTTTGAAACTCGGTTACTTATAAACTGTGTGCCTGCCTAATCGTGGTTAAATTTGTAACATTTCTAAGTCTGGTACTGCACTGTAAAATGAGAAGAATGCAAGGGGGCTTCCTCAGTCTTTTTAATTCCTTTTTCCCTACAAGTGTTTTGAAGATCCCTAATATATCTCCTTCAAAATAGCATTATGGGTATCAAATAGTATTAGCCCTAATGCGTAATAGTACTCAAAGTTTGAGCTATTTAATGCTTCGGGCCTAATATGCAAAAAACCTCATAGATCCAGTATTAATTTCCATCTATTAGCATACCTTCCAAATCCCTTTAAAAAACTACATCTTTTAGAATCATGTTTTATATCATCACGAATTTACATAGTAAGTTTTTTTTAATCGGGAATGTGAATGTAGTTTATTTCAAATTTGTTAAATTACCACATATCTTTTAATGCTTTATAAATGAGTAACTGGTAGTTTTTTAACGTCTCATTCCTATGAAGAAGAATGTATTCCGCTAGTAGACATTTCTACGCTGGGTAAGACCAGGAGATCCATCTGTAGCAGGAGAATAACGGTGGGCTCTGCAGTAGGAAGCCTAGTGATAGGAAAGGGCATTTGGAGAATTTCATGGGTATTGGATATGTTCTATAGCTTAGTTTGATTGGTGGTTTCATAAAAGATGTATCAGGTAATCGAGTTGTTCAGGAAAAATGCATATATTTTATTGTCTCTAAAGTTCGCCTCAGTCAGACAAGGTGGGAAATACAGGTAACCAGCCTTATAATCTGGTTCCCAATGTGAATGGATATCAGAGAACAGTAATGACTATTTCTGCAGTTAGGCTCCAAATTAAAACTGTTTATTGTCATTCTCCAATTTATTGTGTATTGCTCACTAAGTTTCAAAGATCGATAATGCGGTCTTTGCAAATTGAAGATTTGTGTCACTCCTGTGTTGAGCGAATGTTGAATCAGTGCCATTTTTCTTAGTGTCTCATTTTCATAGTTCTCTTACATTTTCATAATTCTCACTGTATTCCATATTCATAATGCTGTTATAAATATGTAGTAGACTGTAGTGCAGTGTACACATGAGTTTTATATGCACTGGGAGACAATCCTGGTGAACGTGGCTTTATTGTGGAGCCCTGGAACCAAGCCTGCAATGTCCTCCAAATCTGCCTGTATGTTCCAGTCTGGTTAATCGGTCTGTCTTTGTATAGAAACATTTTCATTGTTAAGAAACTTTGGAAATTCACATTTTTTAATCTTACTGTGGTAAAATAAATTAAAATTTTATTTTTAATATAAAAATTTATATAATGTAAAAAATATATTATATATATTAAAATTTTTCTGTTTTTTGGGGGGGGGGTGGCCATCACTGCCTTGGTGGAAATAGGAAGCCTAGCCTTGTTCCGGAGAGCTGCTGCTAAAAATTTTTTTGTTTAACTACTTAATTGTACCAATGATAGTAATTATAAAACACAAAAATAATTAGGTATAGCCATAACTATTGTCTGTTGTTTGCCCGAAAGAGAAGCTTAGTACCCTTTAAACATTACTTCTGCAGTCTCTCGTAACCACTTATCTGCTTTTTCTCCATGGCCTGGCCTGTTCTGTTTGTTTCCTATCAGTGGATCCAGCAGTGCTTGCCCTCCTCTCTGACTGGCTCCTCACCACGTTTCTTGCCTTCTCAGATTGAAAGCAGCGTGCCCTCCCAGCTGCTGGAGTCAGCGCTGCAAGAACTCAAAGGTTTGCAGGAATTTCTAGACAGAAACTCCCAGTTTGCAGGTGGACCATTAGGAAATCCAAAGTAAGAGTTTAATTGCTCTCTTTATCTCTGTACGTTGTTGCTCCCCTTCTTCCCCCAGCTCTGGTTATCTTACAGTGTTTTTGTTTTGTTTTTTTAGTGTAAGAGTTCTTACACCATAAAATTTACTCCAGGTATACAGTTCACAGGACTTTGGTATCTCCATGACCACATCCACTTTCTTATTCCAGAGCATTTCCATCAGCACAAAAAGAAACCCTGCATCCATTGAGGCAGCTCTCATCCTGTCGCCATCCGTCTGTCCCCTCCGCCCCCTGCCCCACCCCACCCCCCAGACCTCAGCAACCACTCACCTACTTTCTGTCTGTAAGGATTAGTCAATTCTGGATATTTCTTGTAAGTCAAACCTTACAATAGGAAATAGCTCCCTATTAAAAGATAATTGCATATCAGTTTTTGGATGTTACAAGTAAAATACATGTTTATGTGCTTATTCAATAACTTTTGAATTAATTCCTAAGAAGTAGATTTAGCAGTTTAGTAGGTTTACTTCTTAAAATGTTGATTTGTGGTATTAGGTTGCCTCTTGTTTTGTTTTGTGGGCATCACTTCCCCCTGGTGGGAGTAAGAGACTCAGCCTTGCTCATGGAGAGCTGCTGCTGTATTTGAACTGCCAGCCATGTGAGCCGCAGTCTTGCACACAACTACTACACCTCCGGGACTCAGCCCTACATTGCCTTTATTTGGGGGCCTTTGGAACACTTGTTTTGTTTTGTTTTTTTTGCTTTGTTTTGTTGGCATCACTGCCCTCTGGTGGATGTGGGAGGCCCAGCCTTGCTCCTGGAGAGCTGCTGGAGGATTTGAACCACTTAGCCAGTGATCCGCAGTCCCACCCTCAACTACTACGCCACCAGGCTCAACCCCAGAACACTTACATAACAGGTATTTTAACAATCCTGTGAACAAGTCACTGTACTCTGGGTGGAAAGAGACCAGTATTTGCATCTTAGATGGCCACTTGCATTATTTTAAGACTATTCACTAACACCAAAGTAGCAGGTAGAACATTGTATTTGTGGACTTTCTCTTCTTCCATTCATTCTGTTTATACCCTTGAGACTTACGATTTTAAGCCCAGTTTTTCACTCCAGCAGTTGTGAGGGTTTTGGTTTCTTTACATCAAGTTATAATCCACAGTAGAGGCAATAGTCCTGATCTTCATCAACAAGTCCAGCTCTCACCATACAGATTTAATAAGTATTAAGAACGGCTAAGTCTTCCTGACACACACCTTTTCTGATTTTATTTATTTATTTATTTTTTGGTTTTATTTTTTGTTTTGTTTTGTTGCGTCACTGCCCTGGTGGGAGTAGGAAGCCCAGCCTTGCTCCTGGAGAGGGGCTACTGGAAATGAACTGTCAACCCTGTGGGCCGCAGTCCCGCACACTACCACTAGGCCACCAGGGCTCAGCAACCTTTTGTGATTTTAAGAAACACAAAATTCCCTAGGCATTAGGCTACTGGTCCTAATTCGCTAATTTCTCCCTTAAAAATAAATAAGTTTTTATAGTAGATAATTTTTTTCTTGAATTTAGTCCTGGAATTTACTCAACTATAAATTGAGAATTGTTGTATATTTACTGTAGAGTTAATGCATCCCAGGTGCTGGCAAAAATGTAAATGTTCTTCAGTTAACTTAGATCTCCACTTGCGGTGCTTAATTACCTTTAGTGACTCAAAAGGTTAAGGTCAGTAACTGCCAACTGAAAAGTTGGTGTTTTGAATGCACTTAAAGTCATCGCCAAAGATGGGCCTGGCAAGCTCCTTCTAAAAGATTGTTTTGTGAGGTTCAATTCCGGCTCCCAGGAGCAAAGGCTGGGCCTCCTACTCCCACCACCAGGGCAGTGATGCCTAAAAAAAAAAAAAAGATTGTTTTGAAACTCTGGGGAGCATTTCTAGTCTGCAAACATGGAGTTTCCTTGAATCAGAGTAGATTTAAAGGCCACCTGCAATAACATCAACAACTCAGAATGTAGGTTTAAGTAAGTTTCATCCGAAGATGAAAATGTTTCATGTTGTAGTTTGATGCTGACTTGTCGGTAATTGTTTATTCTGAAAGGGGGAAAATGTTTAGGACATATTATGGTTATTTTAAATGAACTACCTGGGTAGGCATCTTGAAGACCCAAGTTTAGATCATCAGTTATTTCTGATAGTGGTAGAGGAAGGGCCACTGATTGCTAACAGTTAGGTAAGGGACAAGAAAGTCTAAAGGTCGATTTTGGTGGTGCCCTTGTAAAGCTCTTTGAATTTATTAAATATATTGACTCGTGGTTTTTTTTGTTTGATTTTTGTTTGTTGTTTGTTTTTGGCATCACTGCTCACCAGTGGTGGGAGTAGGAGGCCCAGCCCCACTGCTGGAATTGAACCTCCGTCCCAGTGGGCCGCAGTCCCGCGCACAACCACGACGCTACCGGGGCTCAGCCCGAATCTTATGTTTTAATGGTTAAGTTGTGTAATGTGAATTTTGTGTTGATGAAGCTGTTAAAAAAACACACAGTGTAAACTTTGTTTCAGCACAAGTGCAAAAGTGCAGCAGAGGCTGATAGGATTCATGCGACCCGAAAATGGAAATAGCCAGCAAATGCAACAAGAGCTGCAGAGAAAGTTCCATGGTAAAGTATTTCGTCCAGTAAATTGCACACACACATGCATTAAAAGGGTAACGTGCAGCGCTGCTAAGTCCAGGGTCCGCCGTTTGTCACCTGCCGGCTGCTCAGAAGAAAAAAGATGAGTCTGTCTCCTCCCATGGTGATTTACTGTGGGGTTGCTATCTGTCTGGATGGACTTGATGATGGTTGGTTGGTTGGTTGGTGTCTCACTAAGATCTAGCTCACACCATAGCAAACATTTTTTATTAAAACACTATCATTGTCATTGAGAAAATGAGATTTGTGGTTGGATATTAGGAAGCCTCATAAGATAAAGATAATGTAACTATCACTTTTCATTTATTCCCTTAAATCTCAGCTCATAATATTTTCTGCCTTCCCCCACTAGTTTTTTTAATTTTTTTTTATTGGGGGGGGGGCACGCACCACTGCCTCTGGTGATTGTGGGTGCTACCCAGTGCTGCTCCTGAGAGCCGCGACTGGGTTTGAACCGCCAAGCCTACTGGCCGCAGTCCTGCACTCTACCACTTACACTACCAGGGCTCAGGCCGCGCCCCCCCCCCCACACACACACACTAGTTTTTTAAAAATCATTTCATTGGGGGCTTGTGCATCTCATCACCATCCATTCATTGTGTCAAGCACTTTTTGTTTGTTTGTTTGTTTTGTTTTTTGGGGGGCATCACTGCCCTCTGGTGGTAGGAGTAGGAGGCCCAGCCCCACTGCTGGAATTGAACCTCCGTCCCAGTGGGCCGCAGTCCAGGGCACAACCACTACGCCACCGGGGCTCAGCCCGTGTCAAGCACTTTTGTACATTTGTTGCCATCATCATTCTCAAAACATTTGCTATCAACTTTGAGCCCTTTTTTCCCTCCCTCCCCACCCCACCACAACGAATCCTTGATAATTTATTATTATTTTGTCATGTCTTACCCTGTCCCAATGTCTCCCTTTAACCACTTTTCTATTGTCGGAGCCCCAAGGAAGGGATTATATGTAGATCCTTGTGATGGGCTCACCTTTTCTACTCCACCCTCCTGGTTTAGCCACTGTCACCACTGGTCCTGAGGGAGAGAATGCATATATACTCAAAGCCTGTAGTTTCACTTCTTGCTAACACATCTAGAGTCATCTTTTCTGGCTCTTTCCCCCAGTAAAAAATAGCCGTTGTAGGTTATCAGCCCCATGTAGAAACACCTAGTCACACAACTAAAGCTGTTTCATAGAATAATAATACATGATTTGCACTCTTTTTTTTTTGTGGTGGGGGGAGGGGGCGCATCACTGCCTCTGATGGTCGTGGGCACTATCCAGTTCTGCTCCTGAGAGCCACTGCTGGATTTGAACCACCAAGCCTGCAGTCACAGTCCCACACTCAACCACTTACAGCACTGGGGCTCAGCCCGATTTGCACTCTTATATTGCTATTTCTTTCCTTTATTTTTATTATTCTGATTTCTTTCCTACTTAAGAGGGACTAAAAGTTTCTTGATGGGCTAAATTCAATTTATGATCACCACTGGATCTGAATCCAGTGTTTGAAAAACAGAAATTTGACCATTTTCTAGGGAAACTTTTTTTTCCTTTGTCTTTGTCTTTTTTTTTTTTTTTTTTAATTTTCTAGGGAAACTTTTAAAAAGATATTTGACACAATGTGTTTTCTAGTACCAAAACAGTGGACACCTTGATATACAAAGTGAAAACGGATGCATAGAATTGTGGTATGTTTGCATAATGGAACATTCCGCCGTTAAAATAATATTAGATTTATATGTATTGATGTGTAAATAATAGTAGAAAAGACATTGATTTCACAGAGTTATTGGAAGCAGCAATGTCTTTATTGTTTATGTGGACTTACAAGTAAAGCATTGTGTTAGACCCTATAGACTAGAGAAATTCATGAACATGCATATGTATATAAGGGAGAGGTTTTATATACAAGAGGAATGGAACATTGAGAAAACAGTCCAGTCCCAAGTCCATAAGTCAGATATTAGCCCATATGTGTGATACCAATCTATAAGTCCTCTTCAGACTCAGGAAACACATGCAATGACACCAAGACAATCACAAGCTGGTGGGTGCAAAGTCTTGTGTATCCAGTGGTGGTAGAAGCATCTCAGTCCTGGCAGGGACCTCTGTGTGGCTTCTCAAGCATCTCAGCGATGGTAGGGATTTCTTGGTGTCTTTTCCGGCTTCAGAGGTCTAGCTGGTTCCACCAGGGTAAGCCCATGTGGCTTCTCGAGGTTGTCTCACAGGGAATCAGCCGTGCATCTTGTCAGTAGAACAACTGCCTCCCAAGTGACTGAGCCGATTCTCTCAGCTCCAAGAATAAGTACCACTGGATTTCCCAGAGTTCTCAAGAGAAAGCCATGCCCACATAGAGTTCTCATTAACTATGTTCAGCTTGACAGGCTAGACTCCACCCCTACACATCCAGTCCTGAAATTGGCACGAGTACATGATTGAATGTACATGATAGAGGAAATAACATGAATCCCATGAGTGTGGTGGTCTGTGGTAGGAAGAGGCAGGGAAACTAAATGGGGGACTTTCAATTTTATAGTGAATTGTTTCAAAGTAATTTTATTCTAAAATTTCACTACTTTTATTTTATCATTAGAGGCCCAACTGAATGAAAAAGTTTCACTTCAGGGAATCCAGCAATTGGTTCGAAAATCATACCAGGCTCTGGCCTTATGGAAGCTTCTTTGTGAACATCAATTCACTGTCATTGTAGGAGAACTTCAGAAGGTATGACTTAAAAGCAGACTTATACTAGTACAACCTATCGTCTTTCACGTGAGCTCCACAAACCTTGCATTTGAGTTTGGCAAGCAATTAGTTTGGGTGACATTTAAGTTCTGATAGTTAATGTGCTATAGGAAAGATGTACAAATGTGTGGTAACTTACGGGGAACCATTATGTGACAGCAAAAAATTTCTTTACTGAATGACAATTTTAGCTTCACCTACACCACCTGAAGGGTCTTGAGGATGTAGTTGACTCTGAGTTGGATTGTTAACCATCAGCTGCTCTGAGGGAAAATGATGAGGTAAAGATGTATAGTCTCTGACAGTTTACATGTGATTAGAGAGAGACGTGGACAGTATTGGCCCAGCACATACCATACAACGTCTTCTCCATGTTCATGAATGTCTTTTAACCTGGCACCTAGAAAACTGGCCGTCGGTCTAGACAATGATATAATCAATCTCAGGGTTTATTTTGTCAGATTACAAGAGGTAATTATCTTCAAAGATGACTCTTGATAGCGCCTACCCCTAATACTGAGATTTTATGTAAGTTCCTCTCCTGGAGTAGGGGTAAACCCTAGAATATGGCAGAAATGATGGATTTCCTATCTGAGATTAGGCTGTGCTTTGTCTATATCCACCCTGTGTTGCTTCTTTCCTTGGGTGAGTGTTATAAGCTGCCCTGTGGAGAACCCTTTCATGGTGAAAACCAAGGAAGGTCACCATCAAGATTCAACAGGAACTGAACTACTTAACATAGCAGCCCATGAGGAACTAAAGCTAGTCAACCTGAGTGTGCTCGTCTCCTTCTGTTGAGCCTTCAGCTGACATCACTTCTTTACCTTGGCTTTAACTTTGTTAAACCTTAATGGTCCACCAAGATGTCAAGAGGTTCACAGAAATTGTGAGATAATGTTTATTACCATGTCTTTAAGATACCTTGTTAAGAAGCAACAGATGACGTGTATGCACATATATAATAGTATACATTTATGATAAATAATATTTCCCTATTCACTATTCTTTAAAAAAAATTAATGGTAAATTTGTTTTTCTATCGGGGAGGGGGGTGTGTGAGAATTTTATAGGGTTGAGCAAATAGTATTCCACCAAACTTTTTAAAATCGTAGATGTGTTAGGCTTGGTTCTAAAGAAGCAAAACCAGTGATGCTCACATGTATATGTTTAGAGAGAAATTCTTACCAAGAAATGACTGTCTTTGTCGTAGAATCAGTTAAGTCTGATTCAAGTCTGTGTATTACACCTGTTAAGCTGGATGCTTCTGACTGATGTGTCTGCCAGAGCAGACAAGCCAGGAAGCAGAACGATGAAGACCTGATCTGACTTGACCTGATCACTCTACAACGGCAGTCAGCTCCCCGGGTGAATTGCATTATTTTAGATCTCATCGTGGACTTGATTACATTGCTTTAGATTCACATTACGGGGCACTATTGACCTAGCCAAGTTAACAGAAAACCTAACTTTCACCTCTGGGATCATATTAGAAAACTATACCTTTATACTTGTAACACCAGGTTTACAGATTGTGTCATTTTGATTCATTTCCATTTCCTCAACAAAAATTAAAGAGCTAGTTTACAATTACCTCCTACCACTTATGCTGACTTTTATCCATTTAATGAGATGTGTAACCAAATTTATTTTTTTCAAAAATTTTCCTGAAAATTTGTTGTATACTTACCTCTATGAATACACGCCAATTTGACGCAGACATAAATCAGTAAATCAGTTTCATTCGTGAAGACATTACTTCAGTGACAAATGTAAACATAGTTAAAAGTTCTTAGAAATTAAACATCAAATGTAAAAACTGCAGCAGAAATTGTCATACTGACCTATCCAATTGCCTCTTTCAGTATGTTAAACATACTATCTCTAATGTGGTTTATGTTGATAAAAATTTATATAAATATATAATGTCACATTTTCGTTTATAAAATAGTGTATAATTATGTTAGCCGGTATAAATTGCTTTCTAAAGTTAATGCGCTTTTGATCACATGTCAGTATGACATTTGTTCAGAAATAAGTATGTCAAAAATATCTAGTCTATGACACACCACTCTGAACATGTCTGATCTCATCAAAAATATCTAAACATAGTGTTAAAATATGTAGGTTTTCATGTATATGTGTATGCATATTTTTGATGATGGAGAAGTAGATGTGTGTGCATATATTTATAGGTTTAGTATTAAGGTAACATATGGACATTGGGCCTCTACTCAAGTACTCCCTCAATGCAAGGACACTTTATTCTATTAAATTGGCATTCCATGATGCTTACCTTCAAAGCAGGTGCATAAGCAAATGTGTTGAAGAAAACTGATAGTGCCCGGATATCAAAAGATATAGCATCTGGAGTCTTAAAGACTTGAAGTAAAAAAGCAGCCATCTAGTTGAGACGCAACAAAATCCACATGGAAGATGCACACCAGCCTGTGAGGTGTCCATGAGATCAGGCATCTAAGAACAAAAAACCCTATCATTGTGAATAATTGAGACTGCAGAGTGGAGACTCAAAGCACATCTGTAGGCAACTGGATGTTCCCCTACAGAAGGGTCACTGGGGGATGAACTAGTCAATGTTTAATATTGAACGAAACACACGGGCTGAGCCCCGGTGGCGCGGCCCAAGGGCTTGGTGATTCAAATCCAGCGGTGGCTCTCAGGAGCAGCACTGGATAGCTCCCACGACCACCAGAGGCAGTGATGCCAAAAAAAGAAACGAAACATGCAATTTTCCTCTAGTTCTTTAATGATTCCTCTCCCCTTCCTCCCACTATGATGATCCCAATTCTACCTTATAAATCCAGCTAGACCAGTGGACATACACTGGTACAGATAGGAGCTGGAAGCACAGGAAATCCAGGAGAGATAAACCCCCTCAGGACCAGTAATGAGTAGTCATACCTGGAGGGGAAAAGAAGGGTGGGGTAGAAAGGGAGAACCAGTCACCAGGATCTGCATATAACCCCCTCCCAGGGGGACAGCCAGCAAAAAAGTGGATGAAGAAAGACGTCTGACAGTATAAGACATGAGAATTTATAAATTATCATGGATTCGTGGGGAGGGAGGAGAGAAATGAGCTGATACCAAGGGCTTCATTAGAAAGAAAATGTTTTCAGAATGATGTTGGCAACAAATATACAAATGTGCTTGACACGATGGATGGATGAATTGTGATGAGTTGTATGAGCCCCCGATGAAATGATTTTTCATAAAAAACATGCGTATGCAAACTTTTTGCATTTAATTTTAAGAAGGCCAATTATCAAATATTTAGGTGTTTACAATTATGGAAAATGAATCATTACTTGACATCCTTTTGAATGTGAGATCTAATGTTTGCAGGTGGGATATGTGCTTGCCTTTTATTTAATGGTGAATGCTTTCAAACACACACCAAAGTAGGACAAAAAATACAAATAGTAGCCATTTAAAATTCTTTTTTTTTTCCTTTCTTTCTTTCTTTTTTTTTTTGGGGGGTGGGGGGCATCACTGCTCTCCGGTGGTGGGAGTAGGAGGCCCAGCCCCACTGCTGGAATTGAACCTCCATCCCAGTGGGCCGCAGTCCCGCATACAACCACTACGCCACCGGGGCTCAGCCCTAAAATTATTTTCAACAAACTCAAGATTTTATCAACTTTGTTTAGTCTGCTCTTTTCCCCTGAATTATTTTGTTTGTTTGTTTGTTTTTTGGGGGCATCACTGCTCTCCGGTGGTGGGAGTAGGAGCCCCTGAATTATTTTAACATAGATTCCATACCTTATGTCATTATATTCCTGCAGTTCAATATATATTTCTAAAATTAAGTGTAATAAAATCTGATCTGTAGTGAAATTTTTCTAATTCCTTGAAAAAGTCTTTGTATGGATTGGTAAAGTCAAATCAGGATGTAAGCAATTGCTTCACTCATTGAATTTGTTGATGTTCTTAAATCTGTTTTGCTTTTTTGGATTTGGTCATTTCTGTAATAAGTTCAACATAACTTCTTGTGTCAATGTAATTGTCTCGCGTCCTCTAATAGTTCTTTTGCAGCCCCCCTGGATTGTTCCAGGTGCCCTCCCATGGGGTGCTGTCACCACTTTTCAAAGCACCACGCAAGGGTTATTTGATTATCCTGAAAAGGTCACTTCATTACCTATAACTAGTGCTGTCAGACCTAGTAGTCTCCTTTCTTTATTTTCATTCGTGTACAGTAAGTAATTTTGGTTTTATTGTTATTTTTGTTCAAGTGCAGTTTTTTCTTTTTAAAAATTCAGACTAATGTTTAATTATGGAAGTTTTTTCCTATCCCAAGAAGAACAATGTTTTTTTGTTTTATACAGAAATATAATAAAAGGTCAGTTTTTGTCCTAAACATCTTCTAACCTCCCTTTCTTTTGTCACTGGTTAATTATTGTATAAAAGAATACAAATTGGCTGAGCCCCGGTGGCGTAGTGGTTGTGCGTGGGACTGCGGGCCACTGGGATGGATGTTCAATCCCAGCCCCACAGAGGCAAAGGCTGGGCCTCCTACTCCCACCACCAGAGGGCAGTGATGCCCTAAAAAAAAAAAAAAAAGAATACAAATAAAAATTGAACAAAAATTTTGAACCTGGACTGGTTATTGGCTGAAATTTAGGGGGGAAACATAAAGCAGTTAAATTGTTTAGTAGAGTATATTATTCTAGTATAAGTCACTTTCAGAACCTGTGGCAAAGTGGGTTACATGTTGGGCTGCCAGTGCAAGGTCATCAGTTTGAAACCACGTGCCACTCTTCAGAAGAATTTGACGCTTTCTCCTCCAGCCTGGAGAGATTTATAGTCTAGGAGAGGGGTCAGCAAGCTCTTGAGGCCACTCCTGTCCCCCCTAACAGTTTTACAGTCACTCAAGAGACTTAAATATGTTTTTCCAAACAAAGGAAACCACCGTGCTCTGAAATAATCACCTTCACGTGTTTTCCATGTGACTTCCGAGCCCCACTTTGCTGACCTGTCATATAGGACACCCACAGGGGCAGTACTGCTCTGGGAGTCAGAATCAACATTTGGAAGTCAGTCTGAGTTATGAATCACCTTACCTTATAGTTCCTCATTAGCCAGCAGAGAAAGCAAACTTCCATTCTAGAAAGCCTTGGCTAATAGAGCATGATTTAGGAAAAACAAAGTATAAACCCAAGAATTTTAATAAAACCAAGTGATGAGTCTTCCTTGATTCTAGTTAAGGCTGTCCGGAGGCCTGGCTCTGGTTTTGACTACTTTGGCTTCTTTCCTCATTTGTAAAGTGGTGATTTAGACTGGGTTCTTCTGTGGGTTCTTCCCAGCTCTCTCTGACTCTGTATGTGAGTTGCCTAAAATGTTGTCAATTTGTATAATTCATTGTATTTTCTTTTTTGTAATGTAGACTAAGTTATTAAAGAGATTTCTTTTATATCCTTAGGAATTCCAAGAACAGTTGAAGATCACCACTTTCAAAGATCTGGTAATCAGGGACAAAGAGCTGACCGGGGCATTAATTGCTTCACTTATCAACTGCTACATCAGAGATAATGCTGCCGTGGATGGCATTAGTGTACACTTGCAGGATATCTGCCCGCTTCTGTATAGCACCGATGATGCTGTTTGTTCTAAGGTAGGATGTCTCATAACTATTTAAGTGAACCTTCGAGGAGGGACATGATAGGTGAAAAGATTAATAGAAAAAGAATCAAGGCCTACTTACTGTATTTATTATTCGAGTCTAGGTAGAACTCGGCCTTTCTTGTTCTCCGATTCTACATCATATTCTGAAGCTTTTCATAATTGTTTATTAAGTTTTGGAATCTGACAGTGATTCTAATTATATTTTTAAAAGATTAAAACATAACTATTTCCTTAGATACTAAATAAAATCACTAAAACTTTTAACTCTGTTATGAACTAGCGTTAATGGGGCAATTTTTATCAATCCTTCCCTACAGGTGAAAAGATAAAAAATCATGGACTGCCTGCTGACCATGAATGTATTGACTAGGCAAGAGATTTACCAGACAAAACATATCTTGCCTAAGATATTTGTGAGAGGAATTAAGAATAGCTAGGATTTTTTGGTCAAAAACTTTTCTGCCTAAATTAAGAAGAAGTAAGTTTATAGAGTTGCTTTCCTTTTTCGTGGTACTAACCCAGATGTAAATGTAGACAGACTCACAATTACATTGCGAGCATCATCTCTGCTTGATTTTCTATCGGTTTGCTTTCTTGTCTTCTCTGTTTCTAGGCAAATGAACTGCTTCAACGTTCCCGACAAATTCAAAGTAAGATTGAAAAGGAAAGAATGTTAAAGGAGTCTTTAAAAGAGTATCAGAAAATCAGCAATCAAGTGGACCTTTCCAATGTTTGTGCTCAGTACAGGCAAGGTGAGAAACAAACTTCTCTTCCCATCTTCTTGGGTTTTTTATTGGGGGGGGGGGGCATCACTGCCCTCTGGTGGGAGTAGGAGGCCCAGCCTTGCTCCTGGAGAGCTGCTGCTGGATTCGAACCGCCAACCCTGTGGAACTCAACCCGCTTTCCTTCATCTTAACACAAAGCCAAGTACAAATGACAGTGTTAGAACACAGCAGCTTAAGGATGAAGAAGAGCTCCTTAGCAGAGACGAATCTTCCTCCCACTATGCCATTCCTTGTATTTTTTTACTTGGTGACTGCACGGGCCAAAGCTATTCTGCTCTTTTTATATCTTGATGTGTAATTTCCTAATACTGGACTTGGGTATATACTCTAATCAGACCACTACATCATAAAGTTGTTTTTTACATTATATTAATTTCTAAAATGCTTGGAATAAAATCTAACACAAAGTTAGCGGAGTATTTCATGTGCCCACTGTAGAGAAATGAATCAACTTGGTAGTAGTCTTGAATATTTATTGCTTTTTCATTTCCATTAGTGCGTTTTTATGAGGGTGTGGTGGAGCTGTCTCTCACTGCTGCAGAGAAAAAAGATCCTCAGGGTCTTGGACTTCATTTCTATAAACATGGAGAGCCAGAAGAGGACATAGTAGGACTTCAGGCTTTCCAAGAAAGGCAAGTTAGTTCTATTACCTCAGCAGAATGTCAGCTCTTTTAAGATCAGTATTTTAAAAGAGCCATTTTAAATGTTGACAAGTAGTAAAGTCTATTTGAGAAATGGATGTTTCGAAAAGAAAAGCTGGACTTTTCTCTTATTGGTTCTAATCCAGTTCTTTTATGGCTTCATCCCTTTCTGTTTAACAGAATCTCTTGGTCAGAACAAATACATGATGCTCACTATTTTCAGTAGCAAGAGTATACATACTCCCATCAATATAATCTTCCTTTTTTCTCTGTTTAATAAGGAAAATTAATGGCTGTCTACATAACATAATTAATATTGTCCTTCCTTTTCAGATTAAACAGTTACAAGTGCATTACAGATACGCTTCAAGAACTAGTCAATCAAAGCAAGGCTGCTCCTCAGTCTCCCAGTGTTCCAAAAAAGCCTGGTCCTCCTGTGTTATCATCTGATCCCAATATGTTGAGTAATGAAGAAGCAGGACATCATGTAAGGAGCATAAGGAATTTGTCTTCTAAAAGTGCATTGTGTGAGAGTTCTCTGGCAGTGGTGGTGTGGTCATCACGGTCATCACCACTTGGCAGATTCTTGATTTCTACCAGGACTTTTAAGCTAAAGGTCATTATGGCCAGCAGCAGATCCTTCATGCTCATTTTCAATCTTCTCCTTTTTTAGTTTGAACAAATGCTTAAATTGGCCCAACGATCTAAAGATGAGCTCTTTAGTATTGCCCTTTATAATTGGCTAATCCAAGCTGACCTTGCAGACAAGTTGCTACAGGTAAGAATCTTTTGTAAAATTCCAGTATTGCTCATTTATATTAAATAAGTAGCAGACTCAAGGAGTTAAGGACTTAGCTAGTTAAGGACTTAGCTAGGAAAAATTGTTTCTAATGTGTACCGTTTGATTTTAGTGGAACACCAAGTAATTAATCTTTCTGGTGAGAAAATTGGCTGTTGCTTAATTTTCTTGTTAAGTCATTTTTTTTAAAAGTTCATTAGGAAACTCTAATTAGCTGATATATTATGTGGGAATCATCGTATTATAAATTAGAAGACCTTTGTCTTTGCTGTATTAAGCTCATTTGTGATCTCAAACATGTCATTCCAGTACCTTAAGTCTCAGTTTTTCTCTGTCTGTAGCAGCAGTTCTCACCCTGTGGGTTGCAACCCTTTTGTGGGCCTAATGACTCTTCCACAGGGGTCACCCAATTCTTGACAGTAGCAAAATTACAGTTATGATGTTGCAACGAAAATAATTTTATGATTCGGGGTCACTACAACATGAGGAACTGTATTAGGAAGGTTGAGAATCAATGATCTATGGGATGAATAATGGCATTTGGTAATTTCAGGGGTTATCCAAGCTTATTAAAAAATTTTTTTAATTGGTTTACAATAACTTTTTTTGGTCATAAGACCTCTTGGTAACAATACAAAAAATATTTACAGGGCTGAGCCCCGGTGGCGTAGTGGTTATGCATGGGACTGTGGCCCACTGGGATGGAGGTTCAATTCCAGCTCACAGGAGCAAAGACTGGGCCTCCTCCCCCCACCACCAGAGGGCAGTGATGCCTAATAAAAAAAAACTTTTAAAAAAAGAGGGACCACCAAAAAATATTTACAGTGAGAAAAATTGCTGCCTCTGTTCTAATAACATTAAAGTTTTATGGTTTCATAATGTAAGTCATTGCATGTTCTTTGTTTTTTGGGCACCACTGCCCTCTGGTGGGAGTGGGAGGCCCAGCCTTGCTCCTGGAGAGCTGCTGCTGGATTTGAGCCGCCAAGCCAGTGGGCCGCAGTCCTGCACTCAACCACTGCGCCACCAGGGCTCATCCCCCTTGTTTTTTTAAAAACTGTCGATCTTACTACTTAGAAAGCAAATCATTGGTTGGACATGTTTCTGAACACCTCTCTTTTTCTCAGATTGCCTCTCCTTATCTGGAGCCACATCTGGTCCGAATGGCGAAGATTGATCAGAACAAAGTCCGTTACATGGATTTACTCTGGAGGTATTATGAGAAGAACAGAGGTTTTAGTAATGCTGCTCGTGTCCTGTCCAAACTAGCTGACATGCACAGGTAAGTGAGCTCCTCCAACCCTCCTCGTGAAGGCTGATTGGTAACTGGATGAGACCTCCCTATAGCCAGGCTGCTCAAATTAGATAGAAGTCACAATCAGGTCTACATACAGGGAATTTGTTTTGTTATACTTGAATTTTCTGAAGTGCTAAAAGAGTACTTATTAGACCATTTCCATTCAAATTTCCTCTTCTTTTGTTCAAAATGTATTTTTAGATGCTTTCCTAATAATATTAATTAGTATTTTAGTTTAAAATGATTTCCTGGGGCTGAGCCCCAGTGCAATAGTGGTTGTGCGTGGGACTGCGGCCCACTGGGATAGAGGTTCAAATCTAGCACCAAGACTGGGCCTCTTACTCCCACCACCAGAGGGCAGTGATGCCCCCCAAAAAAAAAAAACAAAAACAAAAAAAATGATTTCTTGAAGACTTTATGATTTAAAATATTTTACTCATACTGCAGTAATTCTCTCTATACCCATATTGATGGAAATTACAAAAAATTACCAGAAAGCATATATGAGGCGATAGCTAAAGCTCAGGAAAAGTTTAGTTGACTTTTAATAAATTTTTCCATGAATTTTTGAAGCCCTTTTTTTATATACTTAAGTTCTCTGAGCATATATCCATAGTGAGCTTTGTTTTGTTTTTTTGGTTTGGGGGTATCACTGCCCCCTGGTGGTGGGAGTAGGAGGCCCAGCCCTACTGCTGGAATTGAACCTCCATCCCTGTGGGCCGCAGTCCCACGCACAACCACTACGCCACCGGGGCTCAGCCCCATAGTAAGGTTTATTAAGGATTCTGTTGAAATAAGTATTGACATTTCCATTGATCATATAAAAAGACAATAAAACCGTCTTGGGCAGGTAATTAGTTTGAGCCCTTTGTTTTATGTTGAATTTTCCTTGACAAAATAGTCAAGGTACCAGCGGCGGCTCTCAGGAGCAGCACTGGGTAGCGCCCACGACCGCCAGAGGCAGTGATGCCCCCCCAAAAAATAAATAAATAGTAAAGATATTAATTATAATAACTGGGAATTACTTAAGACATAGTTTTAATTTTAAATGATGAATCCTGTTAGTCAAAATCAAACCCACTGCCATCAAATCGATTCCAACTCATAATAACCGGACAGCTGCTGTCTAGGACTTCTGAGATTGGGCATTTTTGGGGGAGCAGACAGTACACAGAGCAGCTGGTGGGTTTGAACTACTGACCTTGCAGTAGATAGCCCAGTGCTTATCCCAAAATACTCTCAGGGCTCTCAAGTAGTAGTTTAAATAAAAGATAGTGAGTATCATTAAGGAACACTCTAATTTTCAAGACTCAAATGGTCTTTCATTTGGTATAAAGGAGTAAATCCTAATCAACATATCTGTATCCTGGAGCTTTTAAGAATTCACATAACTGAAAATAAGATTTTTTTCCCCATCATTAGCACAGAAATTTCACTTCAGCAGCGCCTAGAGTACATTGCTCGAGCCATTCTTAGTGCCAAAAGTTCCACTGCCATTTCATCAATAGCTGCAGATGGGGAATTCCTTCATGAATTGGAAGAAAAAATGGAAGTAAGTGCTAAAGATACTGTCAACATTAAGTTGCATATTCATAGTTATTTCCCTTCCTCCTTCTATCCTGGATAATATTAAGAGTTCTATAAAAGTCATTATTATTTGTTTTAGTTGCTTAGCTTTGTTTCTTTATTACAAGCACTGGAATCATAAAGACATTGCGATAATTTAAATGTTTGCTCAAGGTTTATTGCAATTGTCCCAACACCAATCATAGGAGATCATATTCACCATTTATCCCAGAAACTATTTAGGTTTAAAAAGAGGCAAAGCTTCCTTAACCAAGAGACACAAAAAATATACGATGGCCAAAAAACAAGTTTTTCACAAAAGTCTATAGTGAGTGTTATTGTCAGGTGGTTTTCTCCTTGAGGTTGAATTGGGAACCCAAGTTCTTATTTTCTGTCTCTAATATTCCCTGGAGTATCTTCGTGTGTGTGTGTGTGTGTGTGTGTGTGTGTGTGTGTGTGTGTTTCCTTGCTTTCATTGACACAGTTCACATAGCAATTTAATGTCATTTTAAGAATACTTGTACAATCATCACCACAATCAATTTCAGAACATTTACTTCTTACTCATGTTCATTGTTTTTAGCACCCCATCTCCTTGCAGCATCCTGTTATGCCCCTAGATATTATTAATTTAATTGCTGTCTTTATAGGTACAAGAACAATAACAATACAAAAACCTCAAGTGGAAAGAAAGCAGAAATACTAAAAATGGAAGCAACTTTAAAATGAGTCAAAAGGGAGATTAAATGATAAAGTAACCCTAACTATTTACCACTATTGAATTTATTTTTAGTATATTTGCTACTGAAGCGAGCACCATAAATTGACTTTTAAAAGCACTGTATTTATAGTAGGGTTATTCACATTCTTGGACTGTGTATTGTCAGAGGTGATTCCCCAGAGATTTAATCCATGTGGGGACCCTGAAAATGGCTTTTGGGCTTCCACTGTCATCCATAGCCTTCTTCAAACCAGGTGCTCACAGTTTAAGCTCTGATACCACTCCCTTCTTATATGTGAATTTTGTTTCCAATCCTTGGATCACTCAGGCTGCCTTTAAAACCCCAGATGCTTTCTTTTGGATCATCCATCACCATTTTGCTATAGCGTCCACCTCTTTACTGGAGTCTTCATGAGGAACAGGATTGTGTAGGGCCGCCTCATAAGTACTAGTTGTTCACAGATGAGGATTAGGTTTAAGTGAATTAAATCCATTCCTGGATCTATGGGTTATATATGTGTCTGGTTCACTTTAGAGACATTATCATTGTTTTATGTTAATTATCACATTATCAATCATCCCCATAGAGCATCAGGTAATTCTGTTGATTACCTAGGGAATCTTTTTTTTTTTTTAACTCTTATTAACTTTTATTATTTTAAGCCTAAATTTATTCCCAGCCATGAATTTTTGCTTCTTCAGTTTCTTCTGGGAAATCTTTTTTTTCTGTGCATTCTCCTCTTCTGGTTTAGGAACAATTTGTTCTTTCTCAGCAAGGATGATCTCAATGTGGCAGGGGGAGCTCATGTATGGTTTGATCCGACCATGAGCTCTGTAAGTCCAGCAGCGCATCTTGGGGGCTTTGTTCACCTGGATGTACTCAGTGACCAGAGAATCCACATCTAGACCCTCAGCATTACTCTCTGCATTTTTAAGCACATGAAGCAAAAATTCAGAACTTGTTTTGGGCCACCAACCCTGGGTCCAGCCCTACTGTTTGGCCTGGGCACACCTACCAACGCTGATGGCTTGGGCAGTTTTACAGGTGTTCTTGAAGTGGACCCGGAGAAGGTTCAACCCTCTGGCTTTGCAGGATTTTGTAGGATTTTTGGGTCAAGTGAGTAGCAAACCATTTTGGCAGGTCACCTCGGGGCGCTACAGGAAGAGGAAGAGTGGTGTGTCCTGGGAGAATTCATGGTCCTTACCTAGGGAATCTTCATCCCCTCAGGAGGAGACGGAAGCAGACGAGGAGAGCCCTGAAAGGTGTAACACTCAGTTGTTAACTAAAAGATCAGCATTTCAAACCCACCAGCAGTTCTGCAGGAGTAAAGGCCTAGAGATGTGTTCTGTAAAGTTCACAGAGAAAGAGGCTGTCTGAAGCAGTTCTCTCTTCCGTAGGATCACTCTGTCGTCATCCCCTCACCAACACATAGCAACAAGAAGTGCATTTACCCTCTTAAAAATTCATATCCAAGGCTGAGCCCCGGTGGTGTAGTGATTGTGTGCAGGACTGCGGCCCACTGGATTAGGGGTTCGAATCCAGCAGCAGCTCTCCAGGAACAAGGCTGGGCCTCTTACTCCCACCCCAGGGCAGTCATGCCCCCTCCCCACCAAAAAAATTCATATCCACAAGTGGTGTACTTACACTCACATTCCACTAAACAATACTTAGCCCTACAACCATACCTTCTTGAAAAGGGAGTCTAGGAAACACAGAGTAGCCATTTGACCACATTCATAATTGGGAGGAGCCCTGGTGGCGTTGGGCTGCTAACTGCAGAGTCAGCAGTTTGAAACCACCAGCCTCGGTGGGAGAAAGATCGGGCATTCCACTCCCATAAGCACTTATCGTCTGGAAACTCACAAAGGCATTTCTACCTTGTCTTATATGTTCGCTGTAACTTGGCAACAGCTTGATGGCAGTGAGTCTGGTTTTTGGGTTATTTGGAATGGATATTTATGGGCAGAAGGACAGTCTACCACAGTGATGGCGGTGGTGGCTGGTAGATGCATTTTAATCAGTTCCAATGCATAACAGTCTGAGGTAACTATAGAAAGAAACACTGCCGGTCCTGTGGCATCTTCACAGATGTTGTCATAAGTGAACCACAGTGTGCTGCCTGTAAGATGTATTACTGTGTGATGAAAGGTTGCTGGGTTGTTAGGATAAAGCTGTTTGTTTGTGCAGCATGACAAACATAAAGTCAGACCCTCGGTGTCGTCCTTTCCGCTATTTATAAACAGATTAAGACCTCCTTTTTTCTGTCCAAATTAGGTTGCTAGGATCCAACTTCAGATACAAGAAACACTACAAAGACAGTATTCCCATCATTCTTCTGTACAGGATGCAATCTCTCAGCTGGATTCTGAGCTAATGGACATAACTAAGGTAATGAATTGAAATTCCTATCCTGTAGTCCCTAGAAGTCCCTTGTCCATGTTATCTTTTGTTTGCTGGACAAGATTAACCAATCTTCAGTCAGTCGAGGTCAGTCGTCCTCGGCAGCATGTCCCTGCTGCGTCTGGCTCCCAGGCCTTTCCAGGGCTGCTCCATCAGACCGCTGTCAGCCTCCTGGTGCAATTGGTAGAACCCCTGCTTGCTGATTCATGGCCCTGCTTCTGAGCTATGGAAAAGTCCTCTGATCTTTGCTTAACTGTCCAAACCTGCCCCACGTTAGTCCCTTCCTCACTAGTTGTTGGATCTGGCTCTGGTAACTGACAGGCCCTGAGATGGGTCAACATTTCCATGATCCTTCAAATCTTCGTTTGGACAACAGCAATTCTAAAAGAAATGGTGTTGCAGCATCTTTCTGCTTATGTATTGAAATTTTGCGGGGTTGGTTGGTTGGAATAAAACATTTATTGGTAGGCTGAGCCTCGGTCGTGTAGTGGTTGAGTGTGGGACTGCGGCCCACTGGCTTGGCGGTTCAAATCCAGCAGCAGCTCTCCAGGAGCAAGGCTGGGCCTCCCACGCCCACCAGAGGGCAGTGATGCCCCCCCCAAAAATTTATTGGATATTGATTTTATTGCAATGTATTTATCTTTGTGTATTAAAGTTTGCTTCAATGTATTTTTTTAATAGGAATTCATTGCATATCACAACAGCATAATCACATATTTAAATTTTAATTTAAAACTTTCATATGGGGCTGAGCCCCGGTGGCTTAGTGGTTGTGCGTGGGACTGCGGCCCACTGGGACGGAGGTTCAATTCCAGCAGTGGGGCTGGGCCTCCTACTCCCGCCACCGGAGAGCAGTGATGCCCGAAAAAAGAAAAAAAAAACAACTTTCATATGTTTACTTTAAACTAAATACTTCAATTTGTATTTGGTGCTGCCCTTCTGATTGGATGTGTAATTTTGTGTTTTCTCACAGCTTTATGGGGAATTTGCTGACCCATTTAAGCTTGCAGAGTGTAAACTTGCGATAATTCATTGTGCTGGTTATTCAGACCCTATATTGGTGCAGACTCTTTGGCAAGAAATCATAGAGAAAGGTAAGTGTTCCGTTATAGGTGCATGGACATGCATTCTTCAGTGATTTGCTGATGGCATGTGACTCCTATCGACTCATGAATCCAGAGCTCGTGAAAACTGTACCTACATAGAAACCTGAAAGGTCAGTTCCACTCTGTCCAATAGTCACTGTGTTAAACCTGTCCCTGGCAGTGGATTGGCTGAGTCAGATGAGAATATATCTGACACTAGTGTCAGAAACCCCCAATCTGCTCATTCTATCCCTGGGATATTAACAGTGGGGTATTTTAAACCTAAAAGCTGAATAAAATTACCAGTGTAAAAATTCTACAATAAAAACAAGTCAGGAAAACTTGAGGTGGCAAGTTTTAAGCACTCAGCTGCTAACCAAGTCTGCAGGGAGAGCAACCCCCCCACCCCCAGTCGCTCTGCAGGAAAAGATGGGAACGTTGGAATCCTGGAGGGTTGTTGTACTTTATCTTGCAAGTCGCTATGAGCCCGGGTCAACTTTTTGGCAGTGGATTTGAGTTTGGGTTTAACGACCAGTCTTTTTCTTACAGAACTGAATGATAGTGTGGCGATGAGTTCCCCAGATAGAATGCATGCTCTTAGTCTCAAGTTTGTGCTTCTTGGCAAGATTTTTGCTGGCACCCCACGTTTCTTTCCTTTAGGTAAGTAGTAACCCTACTATTCTCTGTTTTATTAGTTTTCTTCCCTGATGTGGTGTAAATTATTGCCCTTTAGAGTTAAATAGAGAGTTGCTTAGTTGCTCTGTAGCTCAAAAGTTTAATTTCACCTTTCCAGAATGAATGACCAATCAAGAATAATCAAATTTGTTGGTGAATAGGTGGGTATGACACATTCTTTGACAACTTCCATATATAGCTCTCTATCTTGGGTTAGTGCTAAACAACCATGATTCATTGTATCATTTGTGAAAAATAAAATGGCTGTTGTCTTATGCAAGAGGGATCTATGATTGGTTCCAAATCTCTATTATATTGATGGCACAGTTTCTTCAAAAGAGCAAATAGGTGTGTTAAGAAATGTAAAGATTTGAAACACTTTCTCAACCAGATGTACTAATTGTTGCATAGCTGCCTCTAATTAGTGAAATATGAGCCACTTGTCAACCTACATCTTCATTACAGGGTTATACAAGCAATGTAAGCTTTTTTTTTTTTTTTTTTTTTGGCATCATTGCCCTCTGGTGGGAGTGGGAGACCCAGTCTTGCTCCTGGAGAGCTGCTGCTGGATTTGAACCACCAGCCCTGTGGGCCGTAGTCCCACACTCAACCACTACGCCACCAGAGCTCAGCCCATGAACTTTTTTTTTTTTCTTTTGTGCATAACTGCCCTCGTGGGAGTTGGAAGCCCAGCCTTGCTTCTGGTGAACTGCTGCTGGATTTGAACTGTCCACCCTGTGGGCCGCAGTCCTGCACACAACCACTACGCCACCGGGGCTCAACCCTCGCATGAGCACCTTTTTATCATAGAATATTAAGCACTCTGTGTTACTGAGACATTAAGACAATATTTTTTATCTAAATTCAAATCTGTTTACATAACTTATTATTTTATTATATATTACCTGGATCACGGTCAGGAATAAAACCACTGCTGCAAGGTCAGCAGTTTCAACCTACCAACTGCTACACAAGAGAAAGTTGAGGCTTTCTGTTCCATCCTGCAGGATTGCCACGAGACAAAGTCAGCCCAATGGCAAAAGTTTTGGCTTTGGTCTTTTCATAAGTGCTGTATTAAAAATTGTACCCTTTTTGTACCATTTTATTAATTAGAAAAATAAAAAAATATAAAAAAGCAAATACTCATTTTTTTACAAATATTCATAAGCAGCATAAACTTGACACTTCCTTTTTTTAAAAATTGTTTACACTTTCAGTAATGTAATAGGCACATTAGACAATGTCTCTTTTGAGCAAAGGCCGGGCCTCCTACTACCACCACCAGAGGGCAATGATGCCCCCCCCCAAAAAACAAAAAAATAGACAAAAAGACAATGTCTCTCTTTTGAAGGTATTTTGGCTTGCCTTAGTGATTAATTTTTTAGCTCAGTAAAGTCCTATGTGGAAGAGTTCTTCCTTAACCTATAGAACACCCATGACAACAAAGCTTCCAACTGGATCAAAATGAAGAGTGTATAGAATTTTCGTTGCCAACAGTCTTTTAAAGGTTAATGCTTGTGAGACCCAGGTTCAACGGCCCCTTTTCAGTGATTCCTTTTGTCCATGGCATGCTCCTTAGCTAGTCTCACTTCTCAGGTATTAAAAATAATACCTGCATAAATGCTGTTAAGATCTTCTGTTTAAAAAAAAAATGTTTAGAAGGGCTGAGCCCCGGTGGCGTAGTGGTTGTGCGCGGGACTGCGGTCCACTGGGACAGAGGTTCAATTCCCGCTCACAGGAGCAAAGGCTGAGCCTCCTACTCCCACCACCAGGGCAGTGATGCCTTAAAAAAAAAAATTTAAAAAAAATAAAAAAAATATTTAGAAGGGCTGAGCCCCGGTGGCGTAGTGGATGTGCGCGGGACTGCGGTCCACTGGGATGGAGGTTCAATTCCAGCAGTGGGGCTGGGCCTCCTACTCCCACCACCAGAGAGCAGTAAGGCCCCCCCCCCAAAAAAAAATGTTTAGAGTGGGGCCATGATTAGAACCTTTAAAGTATGTGCTCACTTCGGCAGCACATATACTAGAACCTTTAAAGTAAATAACTTAAAATTCCAGGGATGACACAGTGTTAAAACACATTTACTATTTGTAAAATCAGGATGGAGTAGCCCTTCTTTGCCAGAAGACTGTTAAATTGAAGATAATTACAAAATAGTGGTGCAATTATGAATGGTCTCTATTTTTTTGCTTTTCTGCATTCTCCAGTCTCTAAAATATATCATTTTAGAACTAACATTAAAATGAGAAATTCAGTGGTTTTTATATATTCACAGAATTGTAACCATCTCCACACAGTCTAATTTCAAACCACTTTCATCATCCCCAAAAGAAACCCTGTACCCAGTAGCACTCAGTTCCCATTCCTTCCCGCACTTCAGCTCTCTAAATCCAAAAACCAAACTCACAGAATCGAGTCGATTCTGACTCATAGAAACCCAATAGGACAGGATAGGTTTCTGAGGTGTCGTGATTTACAGGAATATAAGGCTTTGTCTTTGTTCCGTAGAACTATTTGTGGGTTCAAAGTGCAGCACTTGAAGTTTTCAGCCCAATACATAACTACTATGCCCTCAGAACTCCTATCCTTCAGCCATAGGCAGTCACATATCTATTCTGTTTGTATAAATGTGTCTTCTAACATATATCTTGATATTATTTTTATTATCTTAATTTTCTAGTGTAGTTCCAATAGTAACAAATTTATGTGTAAATTTATAGATAAACATTCAAGCTGAATAAAGATGGGACGGAGAATGAGGTCACACTTAAGAATAGATACGCTAGACAGCATATTTCTATGTATCTAGTTAAATATATCCATGAATGCAGCAGAACATACAAGTAGTAAAGTAGTGAAAACTTCTTAACCATGACCAAACACATTAAACAAATGAGACACTGGGGCTTAGGGATTAGGACCAAGTCCTAGGGAAAATCTCAGTCATGTGGCATATCATAGCTTCTAAAGACAATGTTCTATAGCCTTCTTTGGTGGATATTAACAACTGCGTCTTAAAAAAAATTATGAGCAACCACCTATGGTGCAAATATTGGCTTCTCCCCATTTATCACAAGACTGAAGAAAATGAAAGATAAGAGGGGAAAAATTGTCTAAAGAATTAACAGCTGCCTGAGCCCTAGTGGCTTAGTGGTTGTGCACAGGACTGCGGCCCACTAGGATGGAGGTTCAATGCCAGCTCACAGGAGCAAAGGCTGGGTCTCCTACTCCCACCACCAGACAGCAGTGATGCCTAAAAAATAATAATAATAAATAAATAAAAATTAAAAAAAAAATTAACAGCTGCTGAGCCCTGGTGGCACAGTAGTTGTGTGCAGGACTGTAACTCACAGGGTTGACAGTTCAAATCCAGCAGCAGCTCTCAAGGAGCAAGGCTGGGTTTCCTACTCCCACCAGGGCAGTGATGCCACACACACACACACACACACACACACACACACAAAGAACAGCTACCCAGATTCTATGTATTTGAGACAAGAATTTGATTCTCTGAGTTTGAGACTCTACCTAGCTACCAGTGCTGTCCAATTTGAAAAAGGATCACAATATAGGAGGTCCTTATGGATCAAAACTAAACATAATACAAAGTTCAGGCTGATAGATACTGATACAACCCCTTATGACACCTCTCCTTCCTGAACCTTGAACTCACCCTTGTGATAAGCCTATAAAGTGAACAATAATTCTGAAAGCTACATATTTCTTAGGACCCTCAATCATGGAAGATCAAAAGGGCAACCTTACCCAGAGAGGGCTGGAAGGGATAGGAAAACAGGAATAGTCATACTACACATAGGAAATCAATGAGAAGACTGCTGTTACTTTGTGGGGATTGTAGCCAGTGTCGTGGAAAAACAATTTGCTCCATAAACTTTCACCCAGAATAAAAAGTTTTGGCTTTTTTCTAATTGTTTTTAAGTGTATAGAAAATGTCTACCGTTGATAATCAAGAGTTAAAAATCTAACCTCCCCTCTTTTCCTCCCTAGATTTTATTGTACAGTTCTTAGAGCAGCAAGTTTGTACTCTGAACTGGGATGTGGGCTTTGTGATACAGACAATGAATGAAATAGGAGTCCCATTACCTAGACTACTGGAAGTATATGATCAGTTATTCAAATCACGGGTAAGGAAATGCTAAATAAACTAAAATATCCTACTTAGTTGAAATTAGCAAAATTCTTCTAGATAAAGGAATGGGTATTTTGATAACATGTTTATAAGTACCTAAGAAAATTGCTAGAGAGAATTGCTTCATTGCTTCTGTATCAGTTCATTACATTTCAGACTCTCTTAAAGAGCTGCTTTGCTGATATGTAAGGTAATTCTTGAATATTAATAAATATAATGGCCTGCGCCCCTGGTGGTGTAGTGGTTGAGTGCGGGACTGCAGCCCACTGGCTTGGTGGTTCACATCTTCCAGCAGCTCTCCAGAAGCAAGGCTTGGTAGCTCCATGACCACCAGAGGGCAGTGATGCCCAAAAATAAAAAAATAAATAAATAAACATAATGTATGCTTTACATTGGTAAAATAGTTTAAACAAAGGCATGGGCTAACTAAACGCTGCATTTTGAATCGTCATTTACTTTAAATGAACAAAATATTGTACAAACATTCTGGTTTAGGGTCATCTGACTCCTCCTTTTAGATTTGCCCTTACTTTGAAACAATTGTACCGACCCCTGTTTATGAAAATACTCATCATCACAATCACCTTAATATGCTGCATGTATAGCTTTTAAGTCTCTGGATAAAAACAAACAAATCATTGAATAGCGTTGAGCCTTTTTTTGTTGTTGTTTTTTGTTTTTTGGGGGCGGGTGGGCATCACTGCCCTGGTGGTGGGAGTAGGAGGCCCAGCCTTGCTCCTGGAGAGCTGCTGCTGGATTTGAACCATCAATCCAGTGAGCCGCAGTCCCACGTACAACCACTAAGCCACCGGGGCTCAGCCCAGTGTTGAGCCTTTTCTTACATGTAAGCAGTATTTCTCAAAGTGGGCGATACTGCCCCCTGCCAGGGCACTGGATCGATCCAAGCAGGCTGCAAACGCAGCAGATACCATGTGTCATCCCAGATTGTGGGCCAGAGGACCCAATTGCCAGGGCCACAGGGTAATTTATATTTTCCCAGAAAGTGTGTGTGTGCTTCTTTGTTTGGGGTTAGGGGACCTAGGCTAAATAAATTTGGGAACCAGTTTACTAAATTATCAATTAAGTGTGCATAAAAGTTATTTTTTCTGACTCACCCGCAGATTCAATTTCAAGACACATTTAAGAATATATCTTTTTCATAATCCAGATATTGCTTATTTGCTTACTTTAACTTCATCTAGAATATCAATACTTAGGGTCATCACAATACTGGACACCAAGTGTTATCAGATTATATTTTGTAGTTTTTTTTCCTAAGACTAAAAGATCCAAATAAAATCTTTTTTTTTTCCTTTTTTTTTAATTAAATAATTTTATTGGGGGCTCTTACAGCTATTATAACATCCAGTACATCATCTGTATCCAGCTCATTTGCACTCACATTGCCACATACTTTTCCAAACATTTTCCACTTGAGCCCTTGGTATAAGCACCTCTTTTTTTGTTTTTTATAAGCACCTCTTTTTTTGTTTTTTGGGTTTTTTTTATTTTGGTGGGGGCATCACTGCCCTTTGGTGGTCGTGGGAGCTACCCAGACTTGCCGCTGTATTTGAACTGGTAAGCCAGTGGACTGCAGTCCCGCACTCAACCACTAAACCACCGTGGCTCAGCCAGCCCTAAGCTCCTCTTAAAAAAAAAAAAGCTCCTCTTCCCCCCCCCCCTTTTTTTAAATGAATCCTTTTATTGGGTACTCATATACCTCCCCTCACGATCCATACATACATCAATTGTATACAGGCCTCATTTGCACACTTGTTGCCATTATCACTCTCAAAACATCCTCCCTCCACTTAGGCCCCCAGTACCAGCTCCCCATAGTCCCTCCCTCCCCATGAACCTTTAATAATTTACAAATTGTTATTGCTTTTTCATATTGTACATTGTCCCATGTGTCCTTTCACTCACTTCCCAGTTGGCCATGCCCCAGAGAGGAGGTTATATGTAGATCCCTGAAATTGGTTCCCCCTTTCTACTCCACCCTCCCTCCACCCTCCCAGTATCACCACTCTCATCACAAGTCCTGAGGGAACATCTATCCTAAATTCCCCATGTTTCCAATTCCAGTGTGCATTCCCTGCTTTAGCCGGACTTGTCTAGTAGAACCGGAAGCATGACAGTGGGTGGGAGGAAGTATTCAAGAACTAGAGGAAAGAGTTAACTCCATTTTATAATATCAAAAATATGTGCACGCTAAATAAGTTTTTCATGTATAATGGGTAGTAGTTGTCTGTAATCATGTCAAAATTAAAATTAAGCTTCCTTGACTATTGGGTTTAGTCTCTTTTTACCTACTAATTCTAAATATATTCAAAGCCATGTCACGGCCCATAGAGAGAAATGGACATTTAATTTACCTCAAGTATCACATCCAAATTTCTAAGCAGGAAACAGCTCTATCAATTCAAATTCCCCCATATACAAGAATATAAACCAACCTGAATATCAGCCAAAGCACCTAATTTTAGCACCTAATGCACAAAAACTGCATTGGAAAGTGCTGAGCCCTGGTGGTGTAGTGGTTGTGCATGGGACTGTTCAAATCCAGCAGCTAAGTTGGGCCTCCTACTCCCACCACCAGAGGGCAGTGATGCCCCCCCAAAAAAAAAAGTGCTGAAAAACTCGGCTTTTACATGGTAGTCATTTCTATGTAATCACGATACCATTTCTAGTGTCGTTCAAATCTTAGCTGTTAACATATTTAATCTAGTAATCAGATAACTGATGTATATGGCAGTAAATTTTATCTTGGACTTTGGTGGCTTTTTTTAACTTACATAGATGATTAAAATTTAATCAATGTAATTTCCCTGACAACCCATGGTAATATACTTTCCTTATAGGATCCATTCTGGACCAGAATGAAGAAACCACTTCATCTTTTGGACTGTATACATGTACTGTTGACAAGATATGTTGAGAATCCTAGCCAGGTTCCAAATTATGAGAGGTAATTGTGGATTGATACTCTATGATTAAAAACCTTTAAAGTTTTCAATAATTTTATTAACAAATTTTAAGAAAATAGAGAAAGATAAAATTACAAAGAAGTATAGGAAATGTAAGCTCTTGTGTACATTAGCAAAAATTATTTGGATAATGTTGATCATGTTAGAAAAGTAGGACTTCTCCCCACTTTTAATACTTGTCTTGAATTTTTTGGCCACTGAAAGCATTTAATTTACAAAATAGTTCTAAATGCCTGCTTTGAACTAGTGACCTAGGACCAAGAGAATTCTAACTGTAATTTCTTATATTCGTGGTCATCTCAAGGGATATTCTCTTGGGAATAAACAAAAGAATTTTCACTATTGATAATCAACCCTCTTTCTCACAGTATTAATTTTTCAAATGAAAAGTGATGGTTATGTGGTAGTCACCTAACTCATAAGTTCCCTTCTGTCTTCATTTATTTGTCACTTTCTCATGCATTTCCTTCCGTGTGCTTTCCCTTACAGAAGAAGATTTACAAATCTCTGCCTGGACGCTGTCTGTGGTTATCTGGTTGAGCTCCAATCTATGAGTTCTTCAGTAGCAGTACAAGCCATCACGGGGAATTTTAAATCTCTCCAGGCTAAATTAGAACGGCTTCATTAATTATTGTAATGTATTTTCATTCCTGCATTTTGATCTGTAAAATAAAAGCTCAGCTGAGTCCTGATATCAGGTGCTCTAAATCTAAGTTACAGAGATCCATTTTAATAGACATGTTTTTAATAAGTATCTATCAACACTATATTTGCCAATGAATTCTTTTTTATGACTTTGTTTTTTAATAATCTTGTTTAAAACATAGCAGTAAAAATACGATAACCCATAGAGAAGAAATACTTGGGAACTCAAATATTTCATTGCAGTTAGAAAATGAACATTTTGAGAGGTGCGTGCTGGGCAAAAATAATAATAATCAAATTAAAAAGAAAATGAACATTTTTAAAGATTTAAGTCTTTTAAAAAAAAATGCTTGTTACCCATTTTTAAGTTAATACAGGGATGTTGGTATCAGAATTTAAATAGGTTAGCTGAACAGGTCATTCATATAACAGGCTTCTATAACAGTTTTTAAATAAATAAATACTTTTTTAAAAAACTACCCTCCTGGGCTGAGCCCCAGTGGCGTAGTGGTTGTGCACGGGACTGCGGCCCACTCGGTTGGAGGTTCAAATCCAGCAGCAAGGCTGGGCCTCCTACCCCCACCACCAAGGCAGCGATGCCCCCCCCCCCCCCCAAAAAAAAAAAAAAAAACAACTACCCTCCAAATTTTGTTTTAAAATTTTGGGTTCATCCTTGGAAGGAAATTTCCTCCAGTTATTAATACTGCAAAAATTGCAGTCAGTGAAGATTGATGCATACCATGTTGTTTGGAGCAGGTGATAATCTTATAAACAATATCTATGTCCCAAAACCTACCCGGGAAGTAGCTTTTTCCCTTCATGTTTACTCGCCTGGCATCAGACATGGTCACTGTTGACTGCTTTAAAACGGTAGTGCTAACAAAAAAAAAACGGTGGTGCTCAAAGTCGGGTCACCACACCAGCAACAGCAACACTTGAGGATTTGTTAGAAATTCAAATTCCTGGACCTCATTCAACTTTTGTATCAAAAATTTGTTAGAGCTGAGCCCCGGTGGTATAGTGGTTGAGTGCAGGATTGCAGCCCACTGGCTTGGCGGTTCAAATCCAGCAGCAGCTCTCAAGGAGCAAGGCTGGCCCTCCCACTCCCACCAGAGGGCAGTGATGTCAAAAAAAAATTTGTTAGAGAATGAGATTTTCTGTGTTTTTGTTTGTTTGTTTGTTTTGTGGGCATCACTGCTCTCCGGTGGTGGGAGTAGGAGGCCCAGCCCCACTGCTGGAATTGAACCTCCGTCCCAGTGGGCCGCAGTCCTGCGCACAACCACTACGCCACCGGGGCTCAGCCCGCGTAATTCTTTTTTTTTGTTTGTTTTTTGTGGGCATCACTGCCTCTGGTGGTCATGGACACTACCCAGCCACTGCTGGATTTGAACCGCCGAGCCCACGGGCTGCAGTTCCATACTCAACCACTTAAGCCACTGGGGCTCAGCCCAAGATTTTCTGTGTTTTTAACAAGCTTTCTTGGGGACTGTGGTCCTTGTCCAATTTTAGGGCTACCATATTAGGGAATACTATAGTCTTGAATAGTTTTTGAAGTGACTTTTTGTTCTGATTCCTCATCAATAACCGTATCATACGAGCTTTATCCAAAACACAAAAACATATGATGGTAAGTCAAAAAGTACTTGTATTAGGATTCCAGTTCATTCAAACATGGATTTATTCAAAATAAAAACCTGCATCAATATAGCTCTGTGATCCGTGACTACAGACATGTTCTCTCAGTTACACACTTGTCTGAGACACATGGTAGGGTAACTTCCAAAAGAGATCCCATCAGAACAGTGGTTTCTGGGCATATCTGTTGACCAGTTCAATTCAGGGCACAGTGATCAGCTCAGGGGCTGAACCCCGGTGGGGTAGTGGTTGAGTGCAGGACTGCGGCCCACAGGATTGGCAGTTCAAATCCAGCAGCAGCTCTCCAGGAGCAAGGCTGGGCTTCCTACTCCCAGGGCAGTGATGCCATAAAAAAAAAAAGTAATCAACTCAGCAAATTAGATCAATTGTTTTGAGGGATTCCAAAGTCGTCCTTAGATTTCCTTGAAAGCCAATCATGGGAGCTTATTATGAAGAAGTTGAAAGAAAATTGAAGACTGAATTGGTGAGGGAAAGGGCCAGTCGGGCAAGTTGCTGTGTGGAGTTTTGTTTTTACTTGTTTTTATCACTACAATGCACCTACGTTTTTCAAAGTTTGCAGGGGTAGTATTAATAGAATTCAAAGGGGGAAACTCACCTGATATGCCTTTATGCATCTGGGTATGCCCCAAACTCAAAGACTGTTTAAAAGGAACATAATTTGTGTCCATCCAGAATGCCCAAACTCTCATTTTGGTGTGTAAATCAAAGAGCAGAGAATTCTTTGAGGGAAAGATCTGAGGAACACTGCCACCTCAAGTGTATACAGCTAGATGGGACGTATGTCAAGAAATGATTTACATCATATTTTGGTATTTTTGCCTAAAGAATGCTTTTATAGCAATACTTTTTCATTTTTATATGAAATAAAAGGCTTCGGGCAGTCACCAGGTTATGAATGAGACATGTTAATTGACAAAATTTTGGACTGAGCCCCGGTGGCGTAAGTGGTTGAGTGCGGGGCGGCAGCCCGAGGTGTTGGCTGTTCAAATCCAGCAGTGGCTCTCAGGAGCAGCACTGGGTGGCTCCCACAAGAGGGAGCCCAGAGGGCAGTGAGGCCCACAAAAGAAAAATTTCAAAGCTAAATTAGACATATCCTTTTGGTATTTAGCCTTTACGAGAAGGAGCCCTGGTGGTGTCATGGGTTAAACATTGGCTGCTAGCTACTGAAAGGTTGGTTCAAACCAGCCAGCAGTCTATGGGAGTAAAATGATGCTGTTTGCTGACCGTGTCTAATGTATAATAATAACTGGCTAATATTTAGTTTCAGAAACTCCATGGAGCAGTTCTGTTCTGTCTTACAAAATCCTGCTATAGGTCCTTATGAGTCAACTTGTATGCGGGTGGCTAGTCGTACAAGTCTTAAAGCTGTTTAAAATTATTTTACAACTATGTATGCAATAAAAACAACAATAACAAGTATTAAATGAAGGTGGTGGTGATGAAATTTATTTCAAATAGTGGTTTTCATTGTTTCAGTAGGAAGGTAAATATGCATAGTATTAAAGGGCTGATAGTTTCCTTAGGAGACTTGGGTAACTAGAGGTTTGTAACTGGGACTACATGTAGCAGAGTTTAAATTCTTTAAAACTTCAAAATATTTTCAAAATTGTTTAATTTTTTAAATTTAAAATTTTCAAGACTCTTACCTTTTTCCGGCTATGACGACCTCCCCACATGTTCATGTTCACAAGAAGCAGCGCCTGGTGCAGGGTCCCAAGTCCTACCACACGGATGTCAAGTGCCCAGGCTGCTACAGAAGCACCACGGTCATCAGTCAGGCACAAGTAGTAGTTTTGTGTGTTGGCTGCTCTACTGTCCTCCGCCAGCCTACAGGAGGTGCAAGGCTTACAGAAGGATGCCCCTTCAGACGGAAGCAGCACTGAAAGACCCTGAATCAAGATGAGTAGGAAGCCATCCCAGTAAATCCATTTTCGCTTAAAAAAAAATTACAAGTCTTTAACAACATGGGTGAGATGTAACCAAGTACTTCAGTGTCATGGGAACAACATGAGAGGGCAGAGAAGGAATGGTCGTAGCACACGGAAAAGCAGGAAGCTGCACCCCATTCCCCTCCTTTATGTTCCCAAGAATAACAGTCGTCTGCCTGGTGTCACCAAAGCATACCCAGCAGTCTGTGAAGTCTGTTTTGAAGTACTGCCTCTTTTCATTTACTTTTTCCAAAAATCATAGATTGCCCTTTCTACATTGTCTCTTTTCCTTGTCATCTAATTTATAATATTTTATAAAATGTTAAGCTATCTTATTTAGGGTATCTACCATTTTTTAATACATTTTGATTCCTTTAGTTTTTTTCAATATGTAAAATGAATGTGTATCACTTCAGCAGTTCTGTAAGTGTAAAAATCTGTCATGAGTATATAAAATGAAGGTCTTGTTCACAGACTAGTTGTGATTCCAATTCTGATTGATCTATCGCTCTATGGATTGATAACAACTGTTGTGTAGTGTCTTCAGACAGCAGGCTGCATATACAACCACAGTTCCAACTTACCCATAAAAATCCAAGTGTATTATAAAACAGGCATTTGCATTTGTTGAAGTTGTTTTAGTGTATTTGGAATTGTTTTACTGTTTTTATGTATAAAACAAAACACTATACTGATATTAGAATAATTCATGTTAGATATGAACCATCTAATTTCTGACTTCTATACAAATTCAGCTTAATGACATTCAGCTTAAAAGAGAACTTGTTAAAAAGCCAGGGGCTGTCTATAAAAAGATATTCAGGGAACATTCAAAGTACATGAAGTCCTGCAGCCCACTGGGACGGAGGTTCAATTCCAGCAGTGGGGCTGGGCCTCCTACTCCCACCACCGGAGAGCAGTGATGCCCAAAAAAACAAAACAAAACAAAAAAAGTACATGAAGTCCTATTTCATAGAACTATTATAAATACACATGACTACAAAATACTTCATCGTTTTAAATACATTTACATATAAACACGAATTTACATTTAAGCTTAGCTCACAGTATTGAGATTATACCTTTGAAAAAAGATGGTAAAAGGCTGAGCCCCGGTAGTGTAGTGGTTGTGCACGGGACTGCGGCCCACTGGGTTGGAGGTTCAAATCCAGCAGCAAGGCTGGGCCTCCTACACCCACCACCAGAGGGCAGTGATGCCAAAGAAAAGGTGGTAAAAAATTAAATCAGAACAGTCTTTTTCTTAGAAGCATAAGTTTGCCCTTAAAGGGCCCAAGCTCCCTAAGTGGAAAGAAATTGTCTTCCCACATTTTTCTGAAGCTTTAACTTTTGTGAGAGTGGATAACATGTTAAAACATTGATTCTTCCACCACCAGAGGGTGATTCTGTGGGTCTAGAGTGAATTTATACTTCTAGCAAGCTTGCACCTGCTGCTCCTGGTGTGACGTCGGCCTCAGACTTTCCATAGCATGGCTCTAGCACATTTATCTGCTGCATTAGTGAGCTGCATCCTTGAGGTTCATTCTAGCCATCTTTTTTCCTAAAGCAGCTATTTCAATGCATAAGCAATAAAACTTAGTGGGACATAGCCTATTAAGTGGTATTTTTATTAAAGCCAGTGAAAATGCACTGAAGGCCTGGATTGTAACATTTGATGTTTGGGGTGGGTCATTTTAGTATGGCAAAATGATTAAGAAAGCTGACCTAACTTACTGTGCAAGGCAAAAGGTGGTGACTGAAAAGTGTGTGGTGAAATGTGTAACATTCCTTGAGTTGTAACAGCTGACTTGGCAATGTGAACACCTGACGGCTAACTACACTCCGTACGCTGTCTAATAGGTTACAGTGCCTCAGGTCCCTTCCTTCACGATGGTCTTGTCCAGTCTGCTCATCTTCATTTCTTCCTCATAAGAGGAAAAAAGTGATAGTGATACTTATTTTATTCAGTTCTGTCAAAGAAATGAGTTAGAACACGGAACCGAAAGATCTGTAAAGAACTTTGATTCTCGGCTGAGCCCCGGTGGCGTAGTGGTTGTGCGCGGGACTATGGCCCACTGGGACGGAGGTTCAATTCCAGCAGTGAGGCTGGGCCTCCTACTCCCACCACCAGAGAGCAGTGATGCCCCCCCCCCCAAAAAAAATAACTTTGATTCTCTATCAATGTCTTCATTTACAGTCTCAATAAAACCTGTTTTCTTAATATTTTTAGGCGCTCTAGTGGTGTAGTGTTTGAACCTCAAAGGAGCAGTCATTGACTTGATAGATTTTTTAAAGTTTAATTGGTACATAATCCATATATTATACAATTCAATCGTTCAGTAATATCAAGGAGTTTTACGAGTTGCAATTAATTTTAGAACATTTTCTGCTTTGTTATTGGTTTCCTAGTTTCCCCTCCAAACTCCCCTGTCATACCCTCAAACCAATCATCCAGCTACTGTCTACACATTTACCTATACTGGATTTCACGTACAGAAAAACATACAAGAACACACAAAACTGAAAAACCTCAATCAAAAAGAGCAGAAAACATTAAAAACTAGAACTTTAAAAATTAGTCAGCAGGCTGAGTCCCGGTGGCATAGTGGTTGAGTGCGGACTGCGGTCCACTGGCTTGGTGGTTCAAATCCAGCAGCAGCAAGGCTGGGTAGCTCCCACGACCACCAGAGGGCAGTGATGCCCCCCAAAATTAGGGTATAAACTGTGTTATATTTTAACCTAAATCTATATGCAATAATTCACTCTTCAATGCCCTGTGCATGATAGCAAAACTATTCACAACCTGGTCTCAGGCTTAATCCAACAAGTTTTTGAGTTCATCACTAAATCACTTAAATATTTAAATTTATGTCCCTCCTAGATAGGAGATTGATAAATTTTATAAGCACTAAGGTAATCAGTTTTCTATTCAGTTTTGGTTCAAATACTACATTGGTAATTACATTTTTTACTTGTAATTACTTTTTTCTTTAAGTTCAGAATGACTACATAGTATTATGGCATGCTTGGAATGAGACATTTACTTTAAAACTCTAATGCTTTCTGTATTTCAGCAATTCAGATTAGCATAAATAAACAGTTTATCGTGTGAGGGCCAGAACACTCCTGAGTGTCCATCTGCCCACTGGACATTGGGTTGCCGCTAATGTCTATCAGTCGAAACTTGACCCTAGATGAACTTAACCCTCTCCCTGACTTCAGCCAGCCCCACCTCTCACTCTTGTTTCTTAACAGTCTTTGTTATCCCATTATTCAAATTAGAAATACAGGGATTCACCTTTAAATTCTTTCCTCCCGGGCAGGGGTAGACACCAAAGTGGGTGAAGGGAGACACTGGTCAGTGTAAGACATGAAATAGTGTATAAATTATCAAGGGTTCACGAGGGAGGGAAGGAAAAAAAACATTTCCAGGGCCTTGGGTGTAAAAATGTTTTGAAAATGGTGATGACAACATAGGTATAAATGTGCTTGACACAATGGATATATGTATGGATTGTGATAAAAGCTAAAAGAGCCCTCAATAAAATGATAATTTTTAAAATTCTCCCCTCCCCAAATCTAGTCAGTCACCAATTTTGAATTAAGTCTACTTAATATTTTTTATATCTGTACTAGAACTAGTTTTGGGGGGTTATTCCAGTTATCAAAGGACTACTAACCCAATTATCAAAGGACTACAGAGTTGTAAGTGATCTTTTTGTCTCTTGATTGACCCCCTTTCATTCATTCCTTTTCCACGCTAAAGTCAGTCTTTTTTTGTTTTTTTGTTTTGGGGGCATCATTGCCCTCTGGTGGTGGGAGTAGGAGGCCCAGCCTTGTTGCTGGATTTGAACCTCCAACCCAGTGGGCCACAGTCCTGTGCACAATCATTACGCCACGGGGGCTCTGCCTTAAAGTCAGTCTTTTTTTAATGTACATTTACTATGCAACCCTCCCATTTTCCCCTCAAGAAATTTCAAGTGCCTAGCATAGCATTTAAGGATTCCATTACAGTTGAGCATAAATAAGAACCAAAAACCCAGTTTACGCAAAAGAAAAGAGATTTAATGACCCCCTCCAAGGCTAAAAAGTATAGAAATGCTTATACATGACTTAGTATAGGGACTGCCTTCGTATCTTCAGGCCTTCCTCTTGCCAGTCCTATATTTTTTTCTTTTTTTTTTTTTTGGAGGGGGGCATCACTCCAGTCCTGTATTTCATGTGGCCTTTCTGCCTCCTTTTGCAGACAATTTCCCCTATGCCCCTGGAAGATAGCAAGTAGTATGCTTTAACCAGAGGTTTAGTCAGCAGAAAGCCCTGTAACTCATTCTTGGTCATGGATTGAATCTTGAGATACAAAAGGGATTCAGAAAGCAGGGGGTAGGGGTGGTCTTTTATCTCTTAATTACATTTTCTCCATGAGCTTTTTGATGCCCCCTCATATGGTGAGTAAGTGGTTCAAGATTGCCTAAGCCACATAGAAAGGAAAGTGCTTACCTAAACAATTTACATGTTCATCAGCATCTACATTGATGAAAACTATAAATCCACAAATCCAAGAAGCTCAGCAAACCTAGAGACAGAAAACCACACCAAGGCAAATTATATCAATTTCTCACCAATCTAGGAAAAAGGAAAACATTTTCTTAGCCTGATAACAGAAATCCTTTCAAATATTAAAACTAAAATCTCAATGGTGAAAATAAATTATTTGTCTTTACATGTAACGAAATATAAATGTCTACACCACTTGTATTATAGTTGAGAGTCCTGGCCATTGCAAGATAGCAAGCAGAAGTAAATGTTTAAGTCTATGCCACATTATTTTCATATAGCTTGCCTGCATAAGTAATACATAAATAATGCACAGCCCACATTGCAGACTAATACACAATGCATGTTGCATGTTTGGAAAGGGATAGCCATGTAACAGGCATTTATGTAAAAGTAACATATAGGAACGTACACAGTGACAATGAGAAAACTATTAGAATTAGTAAGTTTAGGGGGTGAGCCCTGGTGGCGTACTGGTTGTGCGCGGGACTGCGGCCCACTGGGATGGAGGTTCAATTCCAGCTCCACAGGAGCAAAGGCTGGGCCTCCTACTCCCACCACCAGAGGGCAGTGATGCCCCCCCCCAAAAAATAATTACATGAAGGGGAATTCATCATGAGGTTGGATATATAGACCCCAAAGGGGCCGGATACCAAATGTGAGTGAAGGGAGACAATAAACAGGTTAAGATATGAAATAACAACAGCAACAACAAAAAAAAGATATGAAATAACTATGTAATTGACCAGGGAGGAAGGGAGGGGAAAAAAGTTTATACCAAGAGCTTCAGTAGAAAATGTTTTGGAAATAATGGTAACGTATAAATATGCTTGATACAATGAATGTGTGGAATGTTATATGAGCTGTAAGAGTCCCTGATAAAAATTTTAAAAAGGATTCTATAATTAACAAAATTGATAAAAATCCTCTTCCAACTCAATAAGGAAACAATACCATCACCACCCCTGAAATGGGCAAAAGATTTGGTTATTTTACCCAGAAATGTAAATGAATGACAAACACATGAGAAGGCACTCTATTTTACTCAGTAAGAAAATGCAGATTAAAACTCTAATGTCACACCATTACATCATCACGATGACTAATAAAAGTATTGACAAAAATGTGGAGCAGCTGAAACTCGTGGTTGGTACAAAACAAACTGGTGCAGGCACCTTGGAGCAGTTTGGGTTAGGGTTAGGTTTAAACGATTTATCACTATCCCAACAATTACCAGGTAGGTATACACTACCAAAAAAAAAAATGCTAGAGATATTCATGAAAAAACTTGAATAGCAAACTCCTCATGATAGCCCCCAACTGGAAAAGACCCAAATCTCTATTAACGATTGAGTGGTTTGTTTTAATGTAATGAAATACCATGCCACTACAAAAAATAAAAATAAATATGTGTGGAATGATTCTGTTTACATGAAGTTAAAAAACAGATCCTCACAACATAGATGAACCTACAGGACATTATGCTGAATGAAATCAGTCCATCACAAAAGAAGAAATACTGTAGGAGACCACTATTGTACAAAGTCAAGAAAGGTTTACACACACAAACTTATTTTGATGTTTGCTGAGAATGGAAGGGGAAATAAGCACCGTATCGTTCTGACTATAAAACACACCTGACCATAAGACCTACTCAGTTTTTAGAGGAGGAAAATAAGAAAAAAAATACTCTGAACCAAATAGTACCAGTATACTAAAATGTTCTGGAGTACCACACTTTCGGACCAGAAGACGCACCCTTGTCTATTCCCCACTTTGGTGGGGTGTGTGTGTGTGTGTGTGCGTGTGTGTTTTATGGTCTAAAAAATACGGTTTATCATAAACACATGCTAATTTTAGTGAAAGGGAAGAATACACAGTATGGAGAGAGTCTGCACAAGACAACCTAAGCAAAGGAAGATCCTGAAGCGTATTCAAGAGTAAGCATCAGTGAGCGGAAATAGACCAATCTATTTCCTGGTTGGTCTTGGCTATTTTGAATCAGACAATTAAATGATCTATTATGCCAGGAAGGGCAAATTCAAGAGGAGTGGTCTCACATTCATCATCATAAAAACATTTCAAGATCTACCTAGTAGTGCAGTGCTGTCAATGATAGGATGATTATATAAATGCCTACAGGAAGATCAGTTAATACAACATAATTTACACTCCCACCACAACCACTGAAGTCAGTGCTGAAGAAGTTGAGGCACTCTCCCAACCTCTCAGTCTGAAAATAATCAAGTGTGCTATCGAGATACATTGGCCGGGCTGAGCCCCGGTGGCATGGTGGTTGAGTGTGGGACTGCGACCCACAGGCGTGGCGGTTCAAATCCAGCAGCTCTCCAGGACCAAGGCTGGGCCTCCTACTACCACCAGAGGGCAGTGATGCTCCCCCAAAAACAAAAACAAAGGATACATTGATCATTACTGGTGATGGATGCAACATGGAAACAAAGAGACAAGATCAGTACTTGTGAAAAAGAATTTGGCGACAGAAATGAAGCTGGTTATCACATGATAGAATTTTTACAATTCCAAATGATTTCTTTATTACCAATTTATATTGTTCAACAAGTATACATGTGGACCTCATCAGATGGAATACACATAAATGTGAAAAGAGGCAATGCAGCAGCTTGATATTATCAGCCAAAAAGTGGCCAGGGGCTGAATGTGAAATGAACCATTAATTTTTTGTTTGCAAGTTCAGGTTGAACTTGTAGAAAATTAAGTCCATGAGAACCAAAATATAACCTTGCGTACATCCCACCAACATTGAGAAAGCAATTCAGAAATAGATTTGATGTGCAGAACACTAATTACTGAAGACCAGATGAGTTGTCAAAGGACACTTAAGCCAAGCCCAAACTAACTTGTAGATGGTTTTTCACAGGCCATAGTGGTTGAGTCGAGGTGATAATCAATTTAAATTGATGTAATCAGAATGACCAATCTGTGCAGAAGGACATCATGCTTGGTAGAGGGGCATTGAAAAGAGGAAAACCTTCAACAAGATGGAGTGACACTGTGGCTCTAACAATGAAGTCAAACAAAACAACAGTGAGGATTGCCCAGTGGCAGCCAGTCTTTCCTTCTATTGTTTATGGGGTTGCCTTGATTTGGCTTGACAACAACACCACAAACAGAGTGAAGCCAAGTTAGAGCAACAGGTTTTGGGTGTTTTTTGTATTTTCCTTTCTGGGTGGTGAGTTATGACACTGTAAGGTCTACAATATCCATAACCCTTTTGCTACTACCATAAGATATGATTTTTTTTTTTTTGTGGGCATCACTGCTCTCCGGTGGTGGGAGCAGGAGGCCCAGCCCCACTGCTGGAACCGAACCTCCGTCCCAGTGGGCCGCAGTCCCGCGCACAACCACTACGCCACCGGGGCTCAGCCCCAAGATATTATTTTTTTTGGGGGGGGCATCACTGCTCTCCAGTGGTAGGAGGCCCAACCCCACTGCTGTAATTGAACCTCCGTCCCAGTGGGCCGCAGTCCCGCGCACAACCACTATGCCACCGGGGCTCAGCCCCCAAGATATGATTTTTAAATGTTATTTTGGAAAGGAATTTTTAATTCTTGAAATCTTTTTGCCTTTCATGTTCAATGTGTCATTCAGGATTTAATTTAAAAAAAAAAACCCAGAACTGGCTGAGCCCCGGTGGCGTAGTGGTTGAGTGCAGGACTGCGGCCCACTGGCTTGGCGGTTCAAATCCAGCAGCAGCAAGACTGGGTAGCTCCCATGACCAACAGAGAGCAGTGATGTCCAAAAACTTAATAAAAAAAAAAAACAACCCAGAACCATCAGGGAAAAAAATATATGTGTGTATATAATTTCGTAGGGATTTGACTTTATGCAGTTTCTGTAGGCTCCATTCTTTGCAGTTGGTGCTGGAACTCAGTTCACAGGACTTACAGGCAGACAGGGAAGATAGTTGCAAAATAGAGAGTACATAGAACCGATGGGATCAAATAGCATGAGCTGGAGGTCATGAACATGAAACCAAATCTTTGTCAGTTCTTGTTTCTGATCTTGGTGGTACCAACGCGCACCAGTGGCTGGGGCCCTGCCTCACAGACTTTAATGCACACTCTTGGCCCAAGAGGCTGAAGGAGGTTATCTGGGAAGGCAGACGAGCTGCAAGCTTTGTTACTGCCTAGCAACAGTGAGGTAGGTCAGCGGCTAGCCTTCACCTGGGTAAGCTTTGAAACAGCAGCGACTGCACTTTTTCTTTTGACTCTCCCATAAGAATTTATCCTGTTTTCTCTAATAGAAATACACACACTGCTGACGGGGTTACTATCCCAAATCACATCAGATCTGAAAATGGAAGATGGCAGCATCATAACATAACTGCCAAATTACATCATTATCTAATTGCGAAGCCACTGAGAATCCTAGCCCAGCTAAGTTGAGACATAACTGAACCATAATGACATAGACACATAACCACCTTAACCAGCTTACTCTTGCTTCTTACACTTGTCATTTGTTACTGCCAGACATCGTGCCATCTATGCACAGTGTACCTGGAAATTAGATATTTTACTGTCATAAATATGAAATGTTGGGCTGAGCTCCGGTGGCCTAGTGATTGTGTGCAGGACTGCGGCCCATAGGGTTGGAGGTTCATATCCAGCAGCAGCTCTCCAGGAGCAAGACTGGGCCTCCTACTCCCACCAGGGGGCAGTGATGCACCCCCCAAAAATATGAAATGTTAGATGAGATAGTTGATAAGTGAAGAGTAGGTGTATCTTTCCATCACATGGACTTAATTCCAATTGATTTCTAAGGTGAATGATTATGAGAACAGACACCCTTATCTTTCTCCCACAGTGTCTCAGGTGGGTTCAAACTGCTGACCTTGTCACTTGTGGCTCCATGTGTAAGCCACGATTCACCAGCAATTTTGGACAATGTTGCTCAATTTAGCCAAGTTGACACACTACCGACTCACTAAATCAGTGCCCGTTATCATTTTATAGAGAAGATAGCTACTATCTAAGAATAACAGTTTTATTTCCAGCTTCAAATAACCACGCAGAATAATTTCTTTTGCCACTGTCAAAACAGTTAAAATTTTATCACAAAAATAATTTTTTTAAGGCATCACTGCCCTGATGGTGGGAGTAGGAGGCCCAGCCTTTGCTCCTGTGAGCGGGAATCGAATCTCCATCCCAGTGGGCCGAAGTCCCGCGCACAACCACTACGCCACCGGGGCTCAGCCCACAAAAATAAAATTTTAACACAAAGAAAGTTCACTACTGCTGAGCCCTGGTGGTGTAGTGGTAATTGTAGGTGAAAGGATACATTGGATGATATAAATATACGTATCATATGTAATATATATAATATTTATAATAACAATGGTTCCTGGGGATGGAGTGGATAAAGGGGAGCTCATTTCAAAGAATTCACAAAGAAAATGTTCTGAAACTGATGGTGGCAGCAGCTATACAATTATGCTTGAGCTAAATGAATTATAGCTCTTTAGAATATCTGTAAGAGCTTTCAATGAAAGATTAAAATATTTGTGGTGAATGCCGCTGCCTAGTGGGGACTGTTCATGG